>JABUQX010102241.1:12500-32133 GCA_015478945.1 Trachelipus rathkii | reverse complement strand
TTAATGAATAGCTTACATATATAAATAGTAAGTATGGTATATTTATTATTATATTATATACCTAGCGAGTTAATACTAATAAGTATATACTATAGACGTAAGTTTATATCATACTATATTATAAGGTTAATGATAATTAGATATAATATAATTATTATAATATATATAATAAAGACGGTGAGGACAGTGTTAAATATTAGAGTATCTCTTTAATAAAATGAGGGAGTCTCCGTCAATAATCTCAGGGCTAACGGTTGCTTTTCTCTTGATCACTATGAGCCTCAGGTGGTGTCAGTAGCACATAAAAATCCTTCTAGATCGTTTAATTGCTTTTATTCCTTACCCTAGAATTTATATAACTAACGAGTAGAGCCATTAGTCTAATGACATCTATTTATGTATAACTAATATACGTCTTCGGTGAGAGTAGAAGCGAGTTAAGGAGGTTATTTTCGTAATAATGAATTTATTCCTCATAGTATCACCTTGAATAACGACTAAATAACTCTATTTTATAAAATTATATATGAGGGTTGGTACCTATATACTCTAATATTGGAGTTCTTACAGATTAAATAATGAATATTTTAGTAATATATTTAATAATATATATATATTAATATATTATATATATATATATATATATTATTAATATATACTATATGATATATATATGACTATATACTTTAATTATAATATATATATTATATATAACTATATAGGTATATATATAAAATATGAATAGAATGACTCTATTAGGTATGAAAATTCTTGACGGATTTCTATCAGCAAATTACATAATAGGTGATTGGTAATTAATTAAACAGACCATTACATTAACGTCTATTTTATTCTTTACTTTTAATTTTAGTCCGCATGTCGCACTTCCTCTGCTATTAATTATTGATCCTTATATGTGAAAGTGATTTTACTCGTATTATTGCGAAATTCCGCAACTTTTCTGCTGCGCAGTCCACTTATCGCAATTCCGACAATTTCGCAAGCTTTTTCTTGGTTTTCGCCAGTCGCGTCGTATCAAATTCAGATTGTCCGGACCAACTTTTTGCTGCTCCGACAGTCAGCTATCCGCAAATCGAGCTAATTCTATCGGCTATAATCTTTTTCTTTTAAACTACTGAAGTCTGCACAGTCCGCTAACCCTTTTATTAGCAGTTAAAAACATAATTTCCGGTAAAATTACTCTTACTTTATATATTTTATTTAATTTTATATTTTAGAAGTTTTTTTATATATATACAATTAAAAAGCTTTATAAACAATTGGCTATATATATATATCATATATATATATAATAATATATTATATTATATATTATATAATATATATACATATATAAGTATATATATATTATATATATTATATATATATATATATACTATATATAATATATATATATCTATATATTATAGTAATATCATCCATCCTTCCTTTTCCCATGTACATGCACGCGGAAAAAGATAGTAGACAGAACATGACACAAGTCGAAAAGAAAAGCCAAGCCTTACAGCCCCTTTATACGCTATTAAATGCGAGAACTCGTCGCATCCAGAAAATCCACCCTAGAGGCTTCACGGGACCGGCGACGGACCCTCCACTAGGGCATCTCGTCAGTGTGGGGTTTCATCACCTTGGCCCAGGTGGGCCACAACCATACCCCCTTACAAAATCCCCGTCATTCACTCCTATTAAGCACCTTTTATCATTTTATCAATTCTTCTCACACGTAACACGCCCCTAAGATTGTCCATCAACACATTTTAACTTGCAAGATCAACTACCTCTTAATTCCAGACTCTAAATAGTATTCACTACTATACATTAATACTGGTAACAACAACTTCGTGCAGAACCATAGCTCGCCTCAAGAACTGTAGGTCCTTTACATTCCACCAACGAGATTTAATTGCAGCAGGTCACCTTAATACCATTAACAAACTTTCCTACTACACTCTGCTCTGCATCAATCCTGTTCCCCATTATTCAAGTCCCAACGATATAAATCCTAAGTATATAGTTAACTCACACACTTTGTTCCAGTTGCTCACCCTCTAACGTAACTTCACACCGAGGACTGTCCCCACTCACAACCATAAACCTCCTTCTTATCTACCACTTCACATCCTTACTCACATCGTACCCAAATGCTCTCTACCAATCCTCTCAAACTCTCTTCAGATTCACCAATACAATGCCCAAAGTCAATCCCGCATGTAATAAGTAGAGCACCTTACCATTCTCCATCATTCTACCACCACTCTCCTAACTGATCACGGGCACACCTCTAATTCTTTCCCTACCCCATCCCATATACAAATTGAATAAAACCAAGGAGGCATAACAGCATCCTGCCTCACTCGCTATTAATATTAAAATCAGATCCTTTATATCGTTGTATACGCTTCACAAGAGATGAAATTATTTCTAGTTGTGCCAAC
Source organism: Trachelipus rathkii (assembly GCA_015478945.1). Taxonomy (NCBI): domain Eukaryota; kingdom Metazoa; phylum Arthropoda; class Malacostraca; order Isopoda; family Trachelipodidae; genus Trachelipus; species Trachelipus rathkii. The sequence goes on along the minus strand of JABUQX010102241.1, from coordinate 29,677 downwards.
ATTATTTTTGGTACATAGTCGTAGACTATAATGCAAGCGCCTAATCTTGTACATCGTCTTTTAAAAGTTTAAAGGATTCGAAACGACAATAAAGGCATAAAGGTTTTTAATCCTAAAATCTGCGCGAATCTGCGGGATTTTCGGAATTGACGGATTTAATTGGGAAGTGACCTTTAGGACCATTGCCGCTAACTGCAATTCCCGCAAACTTTTGTGTCAAATTTATCGCAATCGCAATTCAGCAGTCGATTTTTGTTTGGTCCGTCCGCAAAGTTGGCGGGAGTTGCGGAACTTGCCGGACTTAAATTGGCGAGGAACGCCAGACGCGTCTCTATATATATATTATATATATTACTATATATTGTATTATACTATATATATAATATAGTATTAGTTATATATAATATATATATAATTATATATATAATATTAACTAATATATTATATATATGATATAATATATAATATATATATAATAGTAGGGCAGATAGCAAAAAAAAAATTCGGGGTGTTTTAGATTAAATATATATTATATTAGTATATTAGGTAATAGTTTTAAATATATATATTATATTTCATCTTATTGTCGCATTTTTTTTATATTGGCTAACTAGACCATAATATATATAAGTATTAAATATATGATATATTCAATATATAATATATAGTATACGTTATATTATATATAATTATATATAGTATATTATATAGATATATATATATCATAAAAATATATATAAAAGGTTATATATTATGACATATATAATATATCATTATGTATATATATATCGTATTTAAAGATCATATTGTATAATAATATCATGTTGTAATAACATCAATTCAATAACAATTGCAACATTTAAGAAAATATTCAAAAACAATTGCAATAACATGTCATGAGATATTGTCTATATATATATATTTATTATTATGTATGCCAAACTGCCTATATTTCATCCATTTTATATAGTAAATGATATAGTAGGCTATATAATTATATATATATATATATATAGTTATAATATCATCACTAAGATTATAATTATATTATATATTATAGTTATGTTATTAATAATATAATAATATATAATATATTAATATTAATATTATATATGTAATTATATTAATATATATATGATATATTATAGATATATATATATATATATTGGGCAGTGTTAGGAGTGATAAGATTTAGGGTACATTGATTAAGAATAATATATATATGTACATATAGTATATTATATATACTACTATTAAATATAGCTAAGTATGTATATACATAAGTATTTATATATATATGATAAGTATAATAGTATTAAATATATATATAGTGATATATCTATTAATGATATATTAATGTTGTATATATATGTAATATATATATCTTTATTATTATATATATAGTATAATCATATATAATATTAGCGTATATATAGAGCAGGCGGATGTGATAATAGGTGCAGTGTATAGTATTACGTATAGTAATGATATGAGGTGTTAGCGTTGTACGGTAGGTTACTTCAATAGAAAGGGAATAAGAATAATGGACAGCGGCATTAATAAGTATAATTTGAAGAAAAAAAAAAGATAGTAATTTTTAATCCCCTAAATAAAAATTCTTGAATGTTTTAGATCTCTTAACAGCAAGGAATGTATTGATAACTTTCTTCGTTAATTTTGTGAAGCTATGATGAAGCCAGCTCACTTAATGCCAGTTCTGTAGATTTTTCTTCTGCATGTAGAATTGAATAAAAGGGTTTGCTTTGAGCCTTTGCAGAGTAGTGAAATATTGTTTTGGATTTCACATTTTGAGAGAGGTAAATGCTAAAATCCTTGACAACTTAATGTGACTGCACATATCAAATTTAATTTCCAACAATTAAGCAAAATTTTGGATAGACATGTCGATGGAAATAAGTAACTTTGATAAGATTAGTATAGAGTATGGATCTTTAATTCGCGAACTTGCTCTCTAACTGGTTGAAAAATCATTAAGAATATAAATTGTAATTGGCCCTATTATATCTTTCATTTTAAATTCGATTCTCGACAAGAGGCATTAACATTTCTTCATTATCAGAAAGAAGAAGTTCTCTTACACCTTCAACAATGTTTGAAAATGTTTCGTGGATGTTTGCTTGAAAACCCTTCTAAACAAACAATCACATTCCAATAATGATTCAAGAGCAGTTTGCTGTCACTAATTATGAGAATGCAATGTAATAACATAATGAAAGAAGTGTTTAAGAATAAAGTTAAAAGACATAAATACAATAAATCTTATAAGCAAATTTGACATTTTTGCAAAATGTCTGAAAAAAGACTTTAAGTTTTTTATAAAAGGTTAATATCTTGATTCAATTCAAGCTCCTCTTAAAGCTTCAATAAATGTTTTAAAAATTTCATTGGGTCGTAACAATCCATCGAAATTTGTGAATCCACCAACCTTGTGTCGCCCATTCGTGAGAGCTTTGTACATCTTTGTCTCTGGGAAAATCTTTTCTTTTTTTTCTTTTTAAGAATAGTAGTCGGACTTGGCATCTCAAATAGGCATAGTAGTTTAGACGAATTGAATAGTGTATTCAACAGGGAGGGCACTTTCAACATGTACTGTGAACAGTAATGAGCATCTAACGCCGCTGGATAGTTTTCGACAGCTTTAAACACCTCTAAAACATTTCTTCATTGCTTTTACACCATCATATCGTTGTCCAATCAGAAAGTTAAATATTTATATCAAAGTTCGTAGTGTTACCCTCAGATAGAGATAAGGAAACAAAGAACCAGTTAGCAGGCAACATGGACCCTATTGAAGACTGTCCCAGTCAGACGAGAGTAGATATCAAATTCATGCAAATGCTAAACTTATACACAACCTACACCACAGCCTAAGGTTTGTCACTATCTTACACAAAGGTCACTATAATATATACGCCACTACTACCAAAAGTAAAACTTTAGCTAAGGTTCATGCTAACCACAGATACAAGCTTTAATAAGTTTATTGTGATACTGGTAACTACACATGCGGTTTACTTTAATAACTAACTAAAAACCCCGCCACTTTGGCTTACGTCAGAAATATACATATATGATGCAGACAACAAATCCATCATACCTATCCATTCCTTCTGTAAATGCTTTATTATTATTAAAGACGTGAATGAAAAAACTCCTGCTGGAAATGATCAATAAAAGATTAAAACCACTATTAACAGAGATCGAATCAAGGTTACACGTTTTTCCTACATTGTCTTGATTGTGTCCCCTAGAAAAACTGTCCGGGGTAAATATTTTATAAACTTGTATCATGTTCCCTATGACTGAGAGAATTTTGAAGGGGACCTCATGCATATGTGGACGAGTCTGGCATGAGCTTGGAGCGAGATAGACGAGACGGAGGCGAATTCGAGAGATGGTGGAAGTTGTTGCGGAGGAGGTTGGAGGAATCAGGGATGAAGATGAACATACAGAAGAACAGAGATATTAACAGTAACCGGAGGAAATGAGGAGGGGATGGAGAATGATGGTGAGTGGAGGGTAGTTGAATGCGGTAAATACCTGCAATTATCTCGGAGCGTGTGTGTTTCAACAGAAGGGGAGGAAGTGGAGGAAGAGATTACGCGAAGAAAGGAATAGTATGCGATTAGATTATGAAGAGCGGTAATACCCCATTGATGAACTAGATTGAAACACTAAGGAAATAGAGGTTAAAAAGTGGATTTTTATTAACAGCATGCATACATCCCCACACTGCTGTACGACGGGAAGGCCGGAAACCATGGAGCAACAACGAGGAAGAGTAGGAGAGTAGAATATCAATGCGGCCGGAGATGAGGATTAGTAAGAACTATGATTGGAAAGAGTAAGAGAGACCGAATAAGAAATGAGAATGAAGTAGTTAGAGAAGATATAGGTGTAAAGAAGATGACACCGACATTGAAGATGGATGTGGGGAGATTGAGATGGGGGGACATCTGGAGAGGATGGAGCAGCGAGAAGAATGCCCGAAACCCAGAATGATGGCGAATGGGACATCCAGAGGGCGAAGCAGACCAAGGGTAAGACGGAGATAGAGAGAGATGACGGGGGTCTAATCGGTGGGACTCTCTGGAAAGTGTCAGTGGCTGCGCCTACCAAATATGAGCAGCGCTGTAGAGAGAGAGGGGGGGAGGGAATAGCGATGCAAGAGAGGTGCGAGTGAGCAGGTTAACGTACTGGAGATAGAGACTGCTTGGCGCGGCCTGACGAGAGATGATGAATCCTTCTGGGGAGAGGAAGAGAAAAGCACACGAAAAATTTACAACAATATAAATACATAATAGTAAACAATAAGACCATAACTAAAAATAATAGCCCAATACCTAAAATAAGATATAACCCCCTATACTCACCGGTGTAAAGAATAAAACTTGAGAAAGAGACCGCCACCGGCCTACACTACCATAACACATTATTAGCTATAATATGTCCAATGATAAACCTGTTATTAAATAATAGGTAAGGTAATATCATTAATTTCTAGTATTATATTTATTATATTTAGCATTTCATCATTGTTATACTGAATACGCTATAAAATAAATATATTTATTACCTTATCGTAAAAAGGTATTCTGAGATATAATTTGAATAATTACCACGCTTAATAGTATTTTCAGGCCTTCAAATGAACTTATATAATATATATATATATATATAATATATTAATATATAGTATAATATATAATATAAATATCTTATATATAATATTATTACATTATATATATTATAGTATAGTGATATAGTATATAAGTAGTATTATAATAGTAATATATATAGTACTAGCTATATATATATTATATGTAATATATATATATAAATATATAATATATATAATTATTATTTATATTATATTAATAATAATAGTGAGAAGTATGTGAGTATTTTAATATGGTATGATATTTAGTGATTAGTAGTATGATTGGGTATAGTGGAGAGGAGAGAGAAGAAGTATTTTATTATAATTGTATTATATATTGATATTTATTTTATTATTATTATATATATTATTTTATTTTTATATAATATTTATAATATATAATATTAATTATGTATATTATTTTTTTGTTTATAATTATATTATATATTTATATTATATATATATATATATTATATTTTTTTTATATTATTTATTATTATTTGTGTTATATTTTTATATATTTATTTATTATATAATTATTATTTTATATATTATATTTTTATATCTTAAGTTTATATATAATAATATTTATATTATTTTATATTTATTATATTTGTATATTATTATTATTAATATATTATATTTATTATATTTATTTATCGTATATTACTTATATATATTCATATATGTTATATTCATTTATTATTGTTGTATTGTTTTTATTTATTATTATATATTTGATATATTATATTGGTATATATTTATTTATTGTATGTATATATATAAATATATATTTATTAATATATTAATTATATTATATTTATTATTTTTAATATATATATATTATTTTATTATTTTATATTATTTTATTATATTATTTATTTATTTTTATATTTATTTATTATATTTTTTTATATATTTATTTATTATATTTGTTATTAGATTATTATTTTGATTTTATATATATTGTTAGTATGATATATTTATATATATATATGATATAGTATTTATAGTATAGTAATATATTTATATGATATATAATATTAATATTATAATTATATTATTAATTATATAGACACTAGATTAATGATAAGTATATATATATAGTTGAGTATATACTATAGTATTTAGTATGATTTATACTAGTAATAGGTATATATGATTAATTATAGAATTATAGAAATTATATATTATAACTATATAATAATATATTATATAGTATATATATAAGGTATATATTATATATATTATAGTTACTATTTATAATAATTATTATATAACGTTTATATATTATATACGTATATATATTATATATATATATATAGTAATATATATATATATATATATTAAATATTGATATATATAATATAATATATAGTTAATAATTAATATTATATATAAGTATGACCTGTATATGATATAATATATATATATATATATTATATATTAATATTAATATATTATATAGATATAATATAATTATATATATATATATAATATTAAATTATATATTAATATAGTAGAGAGATGAGAAGGAGAGTATATAGAGAGAGATGAGTCAGAGTAAGAGTAATATAGTAGGATATATTGGGAGAGAGAGAGAGAGAGAGAGAGAGAAGAGAGAAGTGCAGCATAATAACTTTAGTCAGCAAGTGATGTATAATAACCTCCCTATATTTATATATATGACACTTATATACTAGCCAGCGTATATCTAATGAACTAAGACACTCATTACCACATACTGACAGTATCAGTACTCGTTTCTGTCATATTTCTAGTTCGAGTATAAAAACAATCACATACTCTTAAATTTCATATCGATTCAACTTACTAAAATTACATCTTTTTCTATTATGATTCTCACCTTATAATAATATCAACTTAAATAGAGACCAATTAGCCATAATTCATAAAAATATCTCTTTATAACTTACACATACATTCTTTGAGAGGAGAAGGGGTCTACGTGATGATCAAATAACATCATTAACATATCAAAAATCAACTTAATTTACTTATATATATTATATTATAGTATCATAGTATATATATATTGTTGGGTAGGAAGATAAAGATTATGCCTCCTAACATCGATATTACTTATATTAGCTATGTAGTAGATTAGGTGACTAAGTAGGAACGGTGGTATAGTTAGGTAAATTATGATACTGATCACATTGCAACTTTATCTTATGCCAGGGAAATGCTAATTATATAGCTATAATATGCCTTACGGAGAAGGTCGTTATAGATCGGCCGTAAGCGCCCCTTTACTTGATCTCTATTAACGGAGGTAGTAAATATATAATAAATTGAGTACTATATTATAGTTATAGGTATAATTATTATAATGTATATTAGGTATGGGAGATAATGTTCAGAAGGAAATATAATGTTGAGGGAATAGAGGAAGAGTAAGCGGAGTAGACCGGATGCTCAATTTGAATAAGTAGATAAATTATTATGTTGCTATCGATTATGTGACTGAAGCAAATAAGATAATATTAAAGTAAAAACGGTTTAATATGATTTTAAAAACATATGAATATATATACTATGTTATAAAATAGATTATTGAATAATAATAGGAATAGAGAAGTGATGGAAGTAAGATGTAGGTGCAAATTACTGATGAGTGTAATCTATGTATGATACTAAAGAGGCTTATAGTAGTATAAATTTTGTATGTGTGTGTGTAGTATACTTATATAGATATATATATTAAATTACTATAATGGGAAATTATTATAATTATTGATAATTATATATATTGTGAAGTTATTTATATTTATTTTTAGTATAAAATATAAAAATAAGGTATATTTTTTATTATTAAATAAGGGTGTGACGACTTATAGTAGCTCAACTATGATACTGATATATCAAACATGAATAGTACGATTGACGCTATCATTGACTATGATTGAGGTTCTTGAAAATCAATAGAATGATATGCTGAGAGAAGAGATGTTCTTCTTCGAGATTTCGCTCTGTGTTGCTGGGTATTGAGTTAATATTATGGCATGAGAGAGCGCAGGAAGAGAATGACAGTTCACCAAAGCGTAACTTTGGCGGTTGACGGAGAGGAGGACAAGTAAAACTGCTATAATTTTCAGCTTCTTGTACAATTGCTTGATACTACACTGCGGAAGTTGAGAGGTGAGAAAGTTTTTGGTCAACTTCTTATAGTAACAGGTAAAGAGCTAGGATAAGAGAATTATATGGAGTTGTATATAAGGGAGATTTGGCTGATGAGGAAGGAGCGTAAGTAATGTTAGGGTGAAGTGTACCAATTGATCCTTTTTCTGAAGCACTATCGGCGCATGTACGTACTATAGTCTGACATTCGATATATACTACGATAGCATATTGTCATAGCTTAATCGCTTCATGGAGATCATATGTCACGATAGATAATTGACTTGGAAAAGTGAAGAAGTTGTGAATCCATATCTGGAGTGATGTAGTGTTGAATTGATGATACATCACCGCTGACATATTAGTGCTTAGATCATCCTTTTCGCTTGCCCATTGATATGCGTACCTGCAAAGCTTATTAAATTCACATTAGAGAGGGGAAGTTTGGCCGAGAATTGTGGCAGAGTGTGCAGGATTGGATCATACTTTTTTGTTTGTTGTGTAAAGTATTAGTTTATGCTTCCAGGTATGAGCTTCTCTGAGGACTGCTGGTAGATTAGAAATGCGAAGTGCTGAATAAACAAAGAAAACTGAGATGATTGAGATTTCAATTGAGTCAATGGATGTAGATAAGTTTTTACGTTGAACAACTCGTCGGACCATAGTGAAGGTACTTTGTTCTTCCTTCCCACGCTAGAAGTGCTGCATAGAGAGTAGCATGTAGAATATATCATTAGAGTTGAAGGGAATTGAAATGGTTATTGAAGAATCACTTGAGGATACACAAGATTAGAATAAGCATAAGGTGCTGGGTTCCAAAAAGATCTTTCAGAAGGTGTTTGCAATGCGCATATTTTGTGACATAGTGAAGAGATGCTGAATGAAATCTTGCATATTAAGTTGGATTAGAAGATCATTACATGAGTTACAGCAATAGGTATAAGAATACTTGTGGATACAGTTTAAAATTTTGTCCGACTCGCAACTCTATCTTGAAAGTTAACAGACGCACGGTAGCGTCGCGAGGATCCGAGAGAACGCCGAGACCGTGTCAGAAAATTAAATGACGTCGGTGTAACACCGACTACGACACACACTCATATGCAACATATTGCTGCGGAAATGTGAGGAGGGAGGGGTAGGATAAAGTTTAAAAATAAAGTTGTTTTGGAATTATATAAATAAGAAGCAAAAAAAAGAAGAAAAGGAGAGTAAAAAGGGAAGCATGTACGTGGAAGGAAAAAAGAGGTAAGTGAAAAGTTTGGAAGGAAGATGAATGGGGATTTCCAAGGAATGGAATCTTTCTTCTGCGGAGAGGAGAGGCGACGGAAAGTTAAGAATGAGATAAGGGAAATCTGCTTAGAATAATGATTAGGGAAGGTGCTTTCGTAACTGGTGAAAATGGGTGTGAGAGGAGTATGGAGGGAACATGTCGAAAAATCTGCATAACATTGGCAGGAATGAAGAGGGGGTAGTGAATGTGTGTGGGTTTTGATGGTTCAAGAAGGAATAGGAATTTGGGAGATAGGTTATTAGTAAGGAAGGAGGTAATGGGTAGAATGTGAAAATTGATGAACAAAAATCACAAGTATATGATGAAATTGCTGTTGAAATGATCAAAGGATGGCGGAGATGATGATTGACTTGGAATTGGAAGTGTTTGTAACAAAGCGTTATAGAGGGTATAATTCCGAGGGATTTGAGGAGAGGAGTAATAGTACCCTTATGATAAGAGTAAAAAGGATAAATGGTACTGTTGACGAATGTATATGGAAAATGTATGTTCTATGAGCGTTGTGGGAGATGATATGCTGTATTTTGTCGAAAAAGTGGAGTCAAGTGACTGTGAAGTAAGACTGATTGGTGAAGGACAAGGTGCGTTGAGATGTTGTGTGTGGATCCAATCTTAAATATTGAAACGCAAGAGTTGAGAAAATAGGGAGAAGAAGAATAAATTGGGTATTTAGGTTTATGGATTTGCAAGCAGGCGTATATATGAAAAATAGAGTAGCACTTTGGAAGGTGTTAGTGATAATGAGTTTGGTAATGGCTTCTGAATGAATCCAAAAGTATATATGACATGTGAAGCCGCGTGTGCAAAGAGAGGTTACATGAGAGAGATGAGTTAGTTTCGAATTTTAAAAAGAGAGTGAGGCAGGGAATGTGTAATGCCTCCTTGATTATTCAAATTGTATATGGATGGGGTTATGACAGAATTAGAGGAAAGGGTGGCAGGGGAGGTGTTAGAATGATGGAGCCAGGAAGAGAGTGGAGGGTTGCCTACCTATTATATGCGGATGCAGATGATTTGGTTTTGCGAATCTGAAGAGGTTTTGAGAGATTGGTAGAGACATTTGGCAGTGTGTGTTAAATTATGGGTTTGAAATAAACGTAGATAGGAGTAAGGCTATGGTGGTGAGTGAGGACAGTCCTGTGTGAATTTCTGTCAGATGGTGAGCTTCGTGGTCGTGTTATTTGGAGTGTAATATTTAGGATATATGTTGGATGAATAATGACGGATGATGCAGAAAGTAGTAGGTAAAGATGTGAAAAGGCAGGAAAAGTAGCTGTGCAATTAAAGTCGTTTGTTGGATGCAAACGGACTAAGACCTAAAGTGCGCTAGTATCTTACATGAGGGTATGTTGTTTACTGTGTTAATGTATAGTAGTGAGACTATGGTCTGGAATAAGTACAATGTGTTCAGATGGACAATCTTATTGGTGTGTTAGGTGTGAGAAAATTGAATAAAATGAGGAATGAAGTAGATTGAGAGTTGTGTAGTGGAAGAAAGGGATATGAAGAATTAAATGAAAGTCGTTGAGTATGATGTTGTCAGAGGAAAGGATGGATGATTAGTCGGTTGTTTAAACATAGTGGTGTTGAGTGTGCCTGGACGACCGGCTAGGAGACAAAAGAAAGTTATTGAGGCCAACAAAGGCAATGCCCTGGAGAGAGAAGATAGACGTCGTGAAGTATTTTGGCAAGAGAGCGAGAAGGAAGTGAGCATAATTAGGAGTGAGTGGCGAGGTATGGTGAGGGGTATGGTTGTGGCCACCCGGGCCAAGGTATGAACCAAACATTGACGTCTTGGTCTCGTAAAGCTTAGGGTGAATTTTCTGACTGCGGCGAGCTCGCTCACTAAAAGGTATAAAGGGGGGGTAACTGGGGCTTCTCTTTCGACTTGCGTATAATCTTCTAACTAATTTTCGTGTTTCCGGTGCATGTTTCGCATCTTACCCCCGCCCAGTCTTGGGAAAAGAAGATGGGTGATGCCTATATATATATATATTAATATACTATATATATGATATATATTATATTATATAATAATATATAATGATATATATATAGGTAATATAATATTATAATTATATATAAATGTACGTATATATGATATTATTATATATATATTAGTAGTATATATATATATATATTATATTTATATTATGAGTTCAACAATCAATAGCTTAGGAAGCCAATAGTAATAATATGATTACAAGCCTTAATTAAAAGAGGCCTAGTGCAATTCTTCTGCAATTAGGCACAATACTGAAAATTTATCCACCGAAATTTATTAAGAATGGTAAGCAAAAAACTTTCGGACCTAATTCTAGGCCCCTCTTCAGCTCTGTTTATTACAACGCGTATGTATACATCAACTAAATTAATTAATAAGTGAAATATAAAATAAAAATAAAATATAATTAATGAATTAATTTATAAAATTTATGGGTTTTAAAAGTTTTTTTGAAAAAAAGGTGAGGAGTGACAGAATGTTGTTTATGATGGATCTATGAGTGAGTTTTTTTTTTAAAATTGGTAATTGTTAGAAATTTTTATGCAATAGGATTCAAAAAGTTTCTAAGTTGTGATTGGTCGAATGTGAATAATGGGCTGTCATGTGGTTATATGTTTAAATGGTATGAGTTATGTGTGGATCTATGAATGGTAAGGGCAGAATTAGGGTTTATCTTGAGAAGGTCATGATTTATGTTGATAATTGCGTCCGGGGAAAATCATCTGTAGTTCTCCAATGTATAGTTGGCAACAGGAATTTTTGTACACACATTGGAAGTAAAGGAATCAGAATGAGTAAGAGGTTTGAGATTTTTTTGAAAGGAGGTCATTGGAGGAAAGAAACAAGGGATAAGAATGGGTAGGAATTTTTTACACATGTTGTGAGATGTGGTGGGTAGAGGGAGATATGAGACAAGACAAAACAACACACAGTCAGGATCGAGACTGGGTTTGAACGAAAAAATGTGTTATTCTCTATTAACTCTAGTTTCGTCCACTCAGAAGTTAATGAGTACATTGGTAGGGTGCTTTTGCTACAAATGGGAATTAATTCTGCTTTCGCGATAGGGGGCCTGGCCAGCCAGCGGACTAGCCGTTAGGCCCTTGTTTCCTAAGGATCGCGTTCTATGAAGTGTTCCCCTACTGACAGGACGAAAGTCCTTCCTGGAGGTTGTTTTATTAATTTTATTATATTATATTTGAAGCCCCATTCGAACTCGTTCGTCTAAAACTTTCCGAAAAGGACCAATACAAAAAAAATTAACGCGGTGATAAGTGAAAAGGTGAAAATCCAAGCGAAATGTTTTTAATTGTTGTGATTAAAAATTAAAGTCTTGAGATAAATACGACTCAACAAAGTGTAAGTACGTGAAGAAACCATCATCCTATTGAAACACACAGAGTCCTTTCAAAAAAGCTAAAATCACAGCCCATAAAAAAATCATCCAAAGAATTTCTTGAGATCCTAGCTGGTGGTGGGTTGAGAAAAAGACTCCCCACATGGTACACCCAAAAACATTTAAAGTAAAGATCTCTTATCAAGAGGCTGGTGCGTTGCGCACAGATGTTGGCCTATGCGCCCTATGCGCCTCTGGGGGCGGCACTAACAAGTTTGCAGGCGCAGAAAGGCGCAAAGGCGCAGTAGGAGCAACAATTTATAAAAACAGGCGGACTAAGCAATAGGCGCACAGCCAATTCACTGCACCTATAGCTGCGCCTATGAACAGGAACAAAGCATTTTTTTACTCTTAAAAGTTAGAGCTTAGAAGCGTGGCAAACTTGTATCATTCTAAAAACCAGTGTAAAAACTTATATATATATAGTATATAGTATATATTAGTATATATATAATATATATATAATATTATATATTCTTATATTATATATATTAGTTATATAATAATATATATATAGTAGTAGTATAGAGTAAATTATAATATAGTATATATATATGTATGTATAATATATTATATATACTATATAAAAGTTCAGCTAGTTTCCTAAACTAATCAGGAAATAATTGCAACTTAGATGGTTCTGAAATATGTTCAATTCTTTCAGCGCTCGTGCTGCAATACCATCCTGGGGGAAAACATTGAACCACAAGGACATGGAGAGGAAGAGGACGTGTAGATATTAGTTTACGTTGTTTTAGATTAAAAAATTAATAAATGTGTTTTTCTACCTTATTAAAGCATAGCTTTTTATGTATCGCACAACAATTATACTATTGCAAATAAATTTAAGCAGCACAGCCACCGGCCGGTCGAAAATCGAGGCGCAAAGGTCATAGGGCGCAAAGGCGATAGGTGGGTGGCCGCGATGGTGACAAAAATATAGGCGCATAGGCGCTAGGCTCACTAGGTCCGGCGGCATAGGCGCATATTCGCAGGCGCACTCAAAAAAATTATAGGCGCGCCCAGCTCTGCTCTTTACCATCTGACAAGGAAAGAACAGAAGAGAGAAAAAATTTCCGATTTTCGATTTTATAGCAGTGAGAAGACCTTTGAAGAAAGTTACAACATACCTCAAATGTAAACTTGCGTTTATTCGGAGTCTGAATAAGATTTAAAATTGCCTGTCTTGTAAGGATCGCAACTGCTCGTAAGGATGGCAATTGCCAGCGAGATAGGACATTCTCCCCTACACGCTGGACCTGGACATAAACAAAGTATTTTAAAGGTACGGATTTGAGTTTGTTTCTTAATATTCTTAATTAAGAATTTAAATATACTGGAACTCCTATGCATTATTAATAACATTGTAAATAATGAAATTGGATTGATTATTTTTACATATTTTTTTAAGAGTCTGTACAGGAAAATTCTAGCATTTTCCTAAGAGGTTTGAAGTCAGAGAGAAATGTATTTATGACGATGAGATTTAGTGTTTCCCACGTCATTCTCACACTTATTCCCCCACAATTGAGTGGTATAGAAAAGGTCTTCCGTGATAGGAGGTAGTAAAAATTCCTTTTTAAGAAAGAAATGTGTAAGAAAGTTAAATTTATATTATAAAATTGGCAATATAAGAAACAAAATGCGTTTCCGAAAACGGCCTTTTAAAAGGGACCGTTATTATTTATATTGTAAACATTCCTTCCAAGGAAATTGTAATAGTTTTAAGCCGTGAAAATTTCGATTATAAAGACCTGGCGTCTAAGAGAAAATTAACATGTGTGGAAATGGTGTTAAGATGGGTATATTTTATTTATTAATTTTAGTAAGTAGAGTTGCAATAAATGAAAATTTTTATGCTATTTTATCTAGTAATATAAGACTTTTATTTTATGTCAATAAAAAATATATTCGTTTAAAATTATTTAATGATGTTTTATAATGCGGAGGCTCTAATGTATCGTTCAGACTAAATACGAAAGCACTTTAAAAATTACCGAAAAGAGCGAGAAGAAATGAAAAAAACTTTCGTTCAACATACCCTGCGAAGTGGGAGGAGCTATGCACTCAGCTCCAAATAGACCTCTGAGAGTATTCACGAGAGGGTGCAGGCCCAAAGACCAAGGCTATTACAAAAAAAAAAATTTGTGACCGAATTGTTTGTGAAGTAGGAAAAAACTCTACTGAACATTTTTACTAACTTTGAAATTTTTTAAAGCAAATGTTTGATAAAAACATTAAATTTTTTGAGAGAAATAAATAGTATATAAAAAAAGGTAAATAAGGCTGGGTTACAGGCACTAGTAGGACCACCATTTATGCACCATGCTCTCTATTGAGCTTAGGTCCATATAAAATTATAAACTTTGTAAGGGTAACCAAAGCTCTTTATGGGCGTATGTCTGGTACACCTCTATTAAGAGCATGTAAATACTGCCTCTATGGAAGTTGTGTGTATTTATGTAAGGTAAAATTTCCTACGTGTAATAATATCATACATAGCTGTTTTATTTCTTTTTATATTATTTTAAAATTAAACTAACCAATGTGAATAGTTGCTTGTGCCGGTTGCCATTTGCTCTAAATGCAGCCGGGAGAAAGAAACGGCAGTTCAGCCAACGACAGCAGCGCCTCGAAGACTTGTTAAAGTGCCTGAACCACTACAGCCGCTCCTGTTCATTGTTATTTATACTAATCAAGATTATGGTGAAAAGTATAATTGATTACATATCCTAAAAGGGTTTTGTAATAAATTTCTTTATTACAGGCAATATATTTGGATCACTACAATTTGAATATAATGAAGAGAATGGTAAATAGATATCCTAGTAGAGAACGAGGAACTTATAAACTTTCCAACTGCTGGCCAATCATATAACTTAATTAATAATGGAATTTAAATAATAAAAATAAATTTTATTTAAGAATCTGCTGATAAGGACATTTGTAGTATAAAAGAGTTAAATTATATGCTCTGTAATAAAGAGACCTAATTAATTCTACAATATCCCATCACAAAATTGATTTCGCTTTTATAACCTCTATTATATTGCATGGGAAGTGATCATTTGATTATTTGGAATGTATTAAGAGATCACTTCTCTCGCTATAATTATATAATACTATAAGGAGTAATGTTATGTTAGTATATATAATATATAGTATAGAAGCTATAATATTATATATATATATAACTAGTAGTATAATACAGATATAGTAATAATAGTACTGTATATATATAATATATAGTATATCATATTAATATTAGTATATATATATTATATATAAGATATATAATAGTATATATAGGATATATATATTATATATGAATATATATATATATGATAGATATATATATATAAGCTATATATTATAATATAGATTATTGATATTTATTTATCATATATTATATATATATAGTATAATATAGTATATATACTATATATATAATATAGTAATATATATATATCGTATATATATATATATATATATAGTATATATATATATTTATATATTACAGTATATATAAAATATAATAGTATCTACATATGATATATATTGTATATATATTAACTAGTATATATATCATATCATATATATATATATATGTTATTATATAGTATTATGATTATAAATATGTAAGTACATATATAATAGTAGATATATTATTACTATAATATATAATATATATATATATATATATATATAATTAGTATAATATACCTTACTATAATAATTATATATATATTATATATACTTATATATATATATATATAATATACTATATATATAATAATATATATATATATATAGTAGTAGTATATATAGTACATTATAGTATTTAATATAAATATATATATATTATAATAATATTATATTATATCTATATATTTATATATAAATATAGTTTATATACATATATAATATATATATATATATATATATATATAATATATAGTAGTATTAATTAATAATATATATATACTTGTATAATAGTATAATATATAGATATAATACTATCTTATATATACTATATATATAGATATATATATATATATATATATATATATATATATAGTATATAGTATATATATAATTAATATACTGTAATATATAGTATATATATATATATATATTAACTATATAATATATATATATATATATAATATAATATATGTATATATATTATATATAGTAATATATATAAATATAACTCAGAACTGACGACATCAAAAACCATTGCGCAAAGAAATGTTTTTTTCTAGAGTGCTCTACGGAATCAATGAGTTTTGCGTTGGCCAGAAGAAAAAACGCTGGTCCCAACAGACAGGGAAAGCCCTTACTATGGGATTGGTAATACTAAGTATAAATATATATATTTATATAAGTAAATTATCTATATATATATATATATATATATAAGTAGTATATATATCTTATATATAATATCATGATCTATATATAATATATTATATATCGATATATTGTACTATATATCGTAATATAATATATACTGTACTATATATATATAGTAGGTATATAGTAGGTATAGTACATTAGCAGACTAAAAATGTGAAACAGCAAAATATAATCTTGGGGAACTTTTAATTAAAAAACATATAATAACTCAAATATTATAAGAGAGATAGGGAAAATTCAC
>JABUQX010102241.1:0-7500 GCA_015478945.1 Trachelipus rathkii | reverse complement strand
AGACAAACAAGTGCTTGCTGATTATCATAATGATATCTTTAAATGATTGGAGTACAATGATACAATTGGTTAGAAATTAGAATAGAATTGTCATGGGATGGGAAGACATTTATTTTATCATCAGAACGGCCGTACTGGCAGAAAGAGTCATATACGTTATCTTGCTAAACCTTAAACAAAATTTCAGAGATATTAACGTAAGCTATTAATGAAGGTTAGCGAACTGTAATCACTGGCCTGTAATTATTATCTTACTGAGCCATGCGTCGAAATAATTCAAGTGCTGCCGCAATTAATCTATATTTTGAGAGAACTTCGTTGACTCTTGTTTGAGATGTCACGACATTTCTAATGTTGATGACTGACGGAGTTTGTGCTGTTCACTCAAGAAAGAAACATAACTTTCTTTGTATTGGCACCAGCATCTCTCAGGACACAGTGGATATCATCTGTGAATAGGTTCCATTTCGACAACATTTCATTAAATACGTCACTGATATGTTCACCTGTGTGACATTCAGTGAGAGGTTCAGAGCACCACACAAAATTTGGCTTCTGAAATAATTGTCAATGGCATGAGTACTCAGAGGAAAACAAAGAAAACTGCTGATGAGTATCTGACCATTCGTTGGGGAGAGAGCGGTAACTTGGAATGATATTGATAGAGGTTATTAATCTTGAAAACTTTTTCTTTCAAATATATCTCTGTATACTTCCTCTTGAGTAGGTGTTGATGAAAAGACCGATACCTTTGCTAGCCGTACAAAACCAAGAAATTTCAGCATGACGAAGTGGAAGATCACCCATCACTATAATTTCTGTAAATTTACTGTATACCCATCCTTTATGATTTTTCATTTCATTGTCCCATATATTTTGTATTTTTATATTAGTTTCAAGAGTAATTTCATTCCTTTCTTAAATCTGGAATTGGGATCCTTTACTTTTTCTCATTTTTCCTTTCTACATTTTCCTTGTTTTTGCTGCTTAGATAGTTCATAATCCGGATATCATTCTTCCTTTCTGAGAATAATTACGATTGCAAAGTGTATGGTTTACGTTGTCATGGGGAAACAATATCGAAGTAATTCCAAACCACACTGGATAAGGATTACTATTGGGGAATTCCTTCAACAGTTGATTTCGAGCGAATATACTGACAAGTACAGTCTATCATATTAATATTGCTAGATTTCGATTGTGACTCAAATTACTGACACTACCTTGAGACGGCACTAGTCAACTAATTCTAATCAGTTTCTCACAAAAAGTTATGTTAAATTTCTAAAACAAGTTCCATTCAGAACATTTCTGAATAGTACTTCCGCAGTTCTCGAGTGCAAAATGCAAATAATTTGATTTCTTTAATATTTGGAATGCAATATTTCAAAAGCATGCGAATATATTATATATATACTATATATATATTATAATACTATATATATATATATATATATATATTATTATATATATATATTAATAATATTAATATATAGTATATTATATATAATATATATATATATATATTATATTATATTATATATATATATTATTATTCTTCACACCTTTTCTCAATAAAAAAAATAGTCGCTGCGAATTGTACAGTTACAACAAATTTTCAGCTTTCCTTTGTGATTTACAATTTAATTAAAAGGATATCGTACGGTGTTATAAATACTGTACGCAAAAGTGTTTATAGCGATACGTAGGAAAATAGATACGCGGGGGAGTTATGTTCCAAGACTTTACCAGTCATGTAAGATTGAAACATAGCTGTTAAGACTGAGGTCAGAGAGAGCATCAGAAAAATATGGAGACTGTTGTAGAAAGGTGTGTGTCGCAAGAAACCTTTCTCATTGGAGGCAGGTATGTGATTGAAGAGCTCAGTTAAGAGCAGTGTCCGTTATTAATAAGCCTGATTGAAAATAAAAGAGAGTGATCGCAAACGAATTCACTTGAATAAGATCGAAAAAGCCATAGACATCAACCATGGTAAAGAGGGAACAGTGTTGAAGTGTTAATCACTCAGATGAGTGAGACATACTCTATACAGGGGCAAAACCGACCCCCCTGTAAATATCACAACTGAGGTGGCGTATAAATTCTGAATGTTGCCTCGAAACACCCAACCTTTTTGATGCTTGTTTAAAAGAGATAGTAATATAGAACCTTCCAATTAAGGTCACGAGAAAAATAAACCACCAAGAATATTGAGGGACAGACGAAAGATTTGCAGTTATGGTTTTTACAAAGAAGATGTTATAGGCCGTGTGAAAAATTAGTGATGTGGGTGGAAAGCATGGAGGAGCTGAGCTTTTGAGTAATTGAAAACAAACCTTGGTTCTCAATGCCTCAAAGAAATTCGAGAAAGTTCAGATTCTAGCTTGATCCAAGGGGGCCTTTCTAGCGTGAGCTAATTGTTGTTGAAAAAGGACGCTCATCAAAATGAGGGAGTAATAAAGGGTGAATTCTTCGACATTGGAGTAGATGTGTGATGAAGCAATAAAAAGAGGTCTTTTATGAAAAGTAGAAAGAGTTAGGAATAAAACAGAACCATGAGCAACACCACTATTTTTTATAGATTTAAAGGATGAGCGATGGCATTCACCAAAAATACTGAAAGAAAGAGGACCAAGAGACACAAAAGCATTGGCGAGCAGAGAAAAGATTTAGAAGAATTGAGGATGTTTTTAACCTTTCTGTTTTACTAGGGTAGATTCGAAAAAACTATTGAAGAATAGAAGTTAGAGAGATTTTGGCGATATTTGCGAGGGTGAGATTGGTTCCCTTTTCTGTACAGTCGAGAACCTTTCAGCAGAAAAAAAGGCGAAAGTAGAAAGACAGAAGCGGAATAATTTAACAAGGCAGAGTGCAAGCTTGAAGCACAAGTTTTGAGAACTATAGGAGGAATACTATCAGAACCGTAAGCTTTCTTAGTGTCAAGCTCTGAAAAAGCAGAAACAACACCTTTTGAAGAAATTACAATATTATCATAAATATGTTGGAGGTAGGTGGGGAAGGAGAAATATAATTGGAATCTTCTATGGAGGAATTAGAAGCAAAGGTTTGAGCAAAGAGTTAAGCTTTAGCGGAAGGTAAAACGGCAGTTATGCAGACGGAAAATACTAAAAAAAGGGTAAGAGGAAGAAGCAAAGTTAAGATTTAACATTTTTTGAAAATGTCAGATATTACAGTGAGGGATAGAGAGCCAGTAAGGATTATGGCATTTGCTACTTGAGAAAGAATTTTTTGGTGTCTGAGAAATAGAGAATTTTGGACGATTTTGGATAAATATCGTGGCAAGGGTTTCTGGGATAATGAAGATGTCAGTAATTCCTAAAGGCAGCGTCCCTGTGGCTATAGCACAGAACAAGAAAAACAGAGTAAAAGCAAGGTTATCAACGGTTTAGTTGAATGTAAAATATCATAGGGGTGACGCCCTCCAGCCAGAGCGCAACCAACTCTTTAACTTTGCAACCACTTCCGAGGGACCCTTACCACGGAAACAGTAGTTTTCCATGCAAATCAATGGAGTTCCACCCGTAAGTCCGACCATGTAGCAGAACCGAGTGCCAAAACGTCTTTCTCGTCGACGTGGGCTTTCCTGCGGACTACTTGAAGAGATAGATCAGAAACAGAGATATGAGAGTGATCGGAGGGACCAGAGGAGGAAGAATTTAACAGAACAAGGATAGAATTAGAGATAAGGAAAAAGCAGTCTAAAAATGTTGAGGTTCATCTCAAAGGCAACGGAATTAACGCAGGTACGGAACTGACTAACTGACTCAAGGGTAATTCTGGATAGAAAAGATTAGCAAGTTCATAAAAACCTTTATCTTGAGAATTAGAGGAAAGCAGTTGGCCGTGGAGAACGTTGAAATAAACCAAGAATGATGATTTCAGAGATAATGTGAACGAAGAGAGGAATGTGTTCTATTTTATTATTGACAGGGTTATTTGACATGCGGGTTGATTCAAATCCCAGAGAACGCAGTTTTTTCTTGTCTTTCTTTTAAATGCTTCTTTCTTTATTTACATCTTATATACTTGCAATTAGTAATTAAAATTTACAGCTCAATATAAAGAACAGAGGGATAAGACAGGCTGCGACACCGGTTCGATGTCGCCATTGGAGGAGATCGTTCTTTATAACTGTTCTGAACCCAACTTTTTGGGTTTTGGATGGCTCAGTCGTATAGCACCGGAGTTATTGTCCATCACTCGCAACATGCGGTGGGACTTCAAATTCCAGAGAGGCAGTTAATTCTTATCTTCACCTTGTTTTTATTTCTCCATCTACTATGCACCGATAAATAATTGCGGAAAAATATATATTAAAAACATCATAATATATATATATATATATATATATATATATATATATATATATTATATATATATATATATATATATATTAGATAATATACTATAATATCTAATATATATATATATATAAATATATATATGTATATACAATATTTATAATATATATATATATATATAAATAACAATTTTTTCTTTCGAAATTTTTTTATTTAAATATATATATATATTACTTTGATTTAAATTCTAATAATTATATTATACTAGATATATTTATATATATATATAATATATATATATATATAATATATATATAATATATATATATATATATTTTTTCCGTTAAAGCCCCCACATCGATATATCGATTATTTTATTTTAAAAAAATCTCGACTATTAATATCGATATTTTTCTGTTTTTTTTGTACATAAGTAGGAGGCTCGACGATTGGGGAACAGGAGTTACGAGTCCCATGCGTCGTCCACCTGGAGGCCGAGAGACCCCGACTCTGTACATCTTAGCGTTCTACCCTAGGGGTATTCTTTAGTTTTTAAGAAAAAAAGGTTATATATATTTTCAGAATATTATACTACAAAGAAAAAATGTATAAATTATAATTATTTCAATTTATTAATTTTTTTTTAAAATAAAAAAATTTAAAAATATAAAAATATAAAAAGACAAAAAAAAAAATGAAAATGAACTTCACATTTTTATAAAAAAAAATATTATATTTATTAAATAAAGTAATAAGGATTATTGTTTATAAAAAATAATCGATATATCGATGTGGTTGCTTTAACGAAAAGAACCTCTATTTGTTTTATCGGTTTTGCACTATTTTTTTAAAGATTTTGCAAAGTCGAGGTCACGTGTATCGGGGTAAGAGAGTGCGGTGGTGGCGGGGCGGGCTTTCTAATTGATTTTGCTTAATGCCCGTGGCCTTTGTATTAATCGTGAATCTGGCAAGGAACACCGGCAGCCACAAAATGATAACACCATGAAGATTACATCACGATAATCTAATTTTATAATTTGCGAATGAATGGGAGTCTAGTGCGTAACATTAAGCATAAATACTCCTGTCTTAACACGTCTGAAAATCTTGCAATCTCCTAATTTTGATATTCTTTGGCTTAAGACTGTCTTCCATACTACTACTACCAATGGAACAGATTTTCAGGTCACTCTATTTAGCTAACAGAATAGATTTTCCGGGTTCTTTTAGCATAATCTTAGCCATCTTCCTCCGAAAACTGTTCTTCTTTCATCCAACTGCACCGAAGTCTCTACTTTGGGCGACTTCAACGATACAGCACACTGGACGTGGTTGGGCGTCATCTTATATTGATCTCAAGTGAGGAGGCCAAAACATTTCAGTATTCTCAACGATCTGAAACAGTTAATTAAAGAACCTACACACATATCCAGCATCGATCCTAAACCAATTCTTGAACACTCTTTACTTAATGCTTCACCACTTCTCCTCGTTACAAATAATACACCATTTTCCCTCCTATCGGTAATTCTGACCACAATCTTGTAGCTTAAAGTATAACACTTCATTTCCAGCAGCTCCGCCATGCCCTAAGCGAACTTTCTGACACTTTAATGTTGCTAAATTGGGATGCACTTGCGGTCGCTTTTTTTGCAACTATCGTTCTGGAATGAACATGTTTTTGTTCCGTGAGAAACGCCTCTGTTCTGCTGAAAGGTAGGGCCGTGATCACGGATCTGGGATGAACATAGGTTAATTCCATCTCCACTAAATCAATTTTCTCTCATAAATCCATGGTTCGATGACTCTTGTTCTTGTGCCATTCCAGGACGTGACATTGCGTATACGGACGTGGAGAGCTCTCGTTCTCCTTATTACTCTAATTAATTTGCGTTCTGCCCGGAATCGATGCAGGGATATATTCTACTGGCCAAGCGTCTTACACTAAAAGAAAGTGTGCTGCCCTTCTTGGTTCTCCTTCTGATAAAAATTTCTAGCCTTTTGCCAAAACATTCTCCAAATAATTTCTGCTTAATCTGCCTTTCCCCTTCATCCGTATTTAGACAGTTTTGTTGCTAACACTCCTTCTGAAAAGGGTAATCTGTTTGGTCTCCTCTTTTTTATTTAATTCCACCCTGGACGATTCCGGCTCACCCTCCTCTTGCTCCATCCCCTTTCAGGTGTCACATGTCTTTACCTGTCATTACTCATGATCGGGTGCATGGGATACTGAGATTTATGAACGTCCGGAAGGCCAGTGGCCCAGAAAAGCATTCTCCTCGTGTTTGATGCGAGTGTGCTTCTGAGCTGGCGTCTGTCCTCGTTCATATTCCTTAATACTAATACTATTCCTACAGGTGCTTGGAAACACGCTTTTTATTCAGCCAATCCCAAAAAAAAAGGCTAGGCCTCGCTCTGATCTTTAACTCTCGCCATCCTATCTGCCTATAACTATTTATTCTGTTAAAAATCTTTGAAACTCTCGCCTAACTCTCATTTCTTCGCATCATATAAATCTCATGCTTTCTTGAAGATGTTGGAGTTTGGCTTCAACTCTTAAGTGGTGGTGACAATTCTTTTCCTATTTCAAATTCAAGAGGAGGCGGGATCGACTTCATGACCATGAAGCAGTCTTCAGTAGCAGCGCTTGACATATCAACGTGCGTCACTACTCTCTAAGCTGCCTTCCTTTGGATTCCTCCTTTGCTGCTAACTACTTGTACATAAGTTTTCTTTCAAATCACGTTCCATTTCAGCTTCTTTTTGGTGAGCAACCTCGTTCCTCCTTCTTTTAAATTATGGTGTTTCCTTAGGTTTCTGTATTTATCTTTCAACTTTAATCCTACTTTATCAATCAATACGATCGGATTCTTCTTAGCTTCCACTTCTAAATTCTTGATTCGACTCTTATGCCGACTAACTCAACTTCTCCTATTCTTCCACTCATTTCAATTGTGTCCTTCGTTTTGTCATCTTCGAGTGCCTCGTCGTTCATACAGCTTCGATTCAATTTCTTGCGATGTCTGGTCGGGATTCTCAATGGGGCGATTTGAAAAACTCCAACTTCTTTAAAAATCTCCTCTCATTCAATTCACAAAACTTTCCTCATCCCCTTTGGCGGGCCACTTCTAATGTCTTACCTGTAAATAACATTAAACATGCTATGGACTATCTCTCT
>JABUQX010102240.1:0-7500 GCA_015478945.1 Trachelipus rathkii | reverse complement strand
CCACAAGTCTCCTGTCTCCTTCAGTAGTTATTACAGCTGTTGTAATGGCAGCTGTAGCACGTAGACCGACACCATACCTAATACTTTGTAATGCAGCATTGCGCAATTGCAATGTATTATACTGACTTGTACTTGAAGTAGAAGGTACATCAAAATCATCACATGGATTTTGCAAAGGATCTTCAGATTCTTCATCTGTAACATCAGTTGGCTCTTCATCTTCGTCGGAGAAAAGAACTTCATTTGGTTGTAATGTTAACTCTTCCTTCTTTTTCTGCTTATATTCTTGCCTCTTCTGCTTTTTAATTTGTCTTCTGTGTTCAAGTAGATTTGGTAATCCAATTTGATGCTGTCCAACAGATCCAACCTTTTCTCTTTGACTATTAATAAACACTAGTTCTTTGACAGGGATTTTCATATCATTAGAACAAGAGCAGGAGATGTGCACTTCATGTTTACAGTCAGCAACACCTGGACATGGGCCCTCAAATTTTGAATATAGCTTAGTCTCGTGCTTTCAATTGAGGATGTCAAAGAGCTTGTCTAACGTTGCTATGAAAGCCTCTTTCAATTCCAGTTTTCCTCTGCTAAGTGATATGTTTTTGGCCTTTTCCCAGTTTTCCTCTATCTTTTTCAGAACTATGACTCTCGAATGTTAAATTGGCACCACAAAACAACTATTTGCTAGCTCCGGCGATTCAAGCACTTTTGGATAAATATCCTTTGCAAGAGTGGCTGCTTGGTAATTTCTGACATTCCTTTCTCTCTGGCATTCTTCTCTCTTAGCAGAAGACCATATTTTAGAACATCATGTAGAGTTCGGAGTTCAGATGGCAGCATTTCTCGACCAGTTCCAATGAAATTGATCATGTGAGTGGAAGGTGCCAGCCTTGTCTTCCTTTTACTAGCCATGGTTCCGAATTTTCAAATTTTGCAAGTGGAAGAAACAATTCGTGCCTGGAAAAAGAAAAATAAGAAAATGTCACTATTTGTATGATATTAATAAAAATTCAGCTGCAAATGAGTATTGCTAGTTTAAAAACTTTTACGAGTGGCATTAATTTTTTTTTTACATGTTATAGTATAATATAAGTATATTCTTAATCTTAAAACAGAAGTACAGACAGAAATAATGAGAAGAAGGCACTTCTTTAGAGAAAACAGTTTGCTGCGAATTTCACATGAAAAGTGAAAATATCACGAATTTGAAGTAGCTATTTACCAAGCAAACCAATGCAATTGCCAGTTGTTGTAAATATAATTGTAAATCGCAAACCAAAACACAAAATTTTTTGAAAAAGGAAGTCAAAAAAATTGAGTACAGCCCTAATATATATATATAATATTATAATAATATATATATATATATATATACTATATATATATTAGTATATTATATATATTATATTATATATATATATATATATATATATATATATATAATATATATATATATATATATATATATATATATATATATATCCCGAGGGGGATGCTGGCCCCTAAAAGTAGAAAATATCATAGAAGGCTGAAATTTGGAGGAGGATTGAGTAAGTAGGATTCGGATCCGGAGTTGTCACCGGTGCTGGCTCCGGTGCGGTGCTGAGTTAGTAAATATTTGTATAATAATACAATAATTGTATCCTTATATATTATCGAACCCGTAGAACTCCAATTTTATGGTTATAAGTTCGTAAAGGGGGGCTGGTCTGGGGACCCCCCCGGAGGGGGGGTCACCAGTAGAAATGAACGGAATGCATAAGAGAAGTGAAGAAAGGAGTCGGAGTCGGAGTCAGAGAAGGAAAGAGTCGGAGAAGGAGTCTGAGTCTGACGAGTCGGAGTTGACAACGTTATCGGGTTATCGATGTTATCGGGTCTGTAGATCTCGAATATGATGGTTTCAGAACCATCAAGGAAAAAAATAATTAAAAAAAATTAGATTAATGACATTGAGAGAGAGAGAGAGAGAGAGAGAGAGAGAGAGAGAGAGAGAGAGAGAGAGAGAGAGAGAGAGAGGAGAGACGAGAGAGAGGAGAGAAGAGAGGAGAGAGAGAGAGAGAGAGAGAGAGAGAGATGTTGTGCTTAAAAAGTTATAGGACAATGTTAGGTTGATGTGTTTAGTACGGATAGATAATGATGGATTAAGTTAGACTGAACGGCTAATACTAGGTACGTGTTAAAAATTGTACAGAGTTCCATATTTTGTGCAACATTTGGATGACTAAGAGAGCATCACTTAAGTTCTCAGTGCAAAGTTTCATATATTTGTGCAACATAGGTCTGTTAATAGAGCGTAAGTCTATGCATTTAACAACTTATACCCTTTTAAAATTTCATTTAAAAGGGTAAAACCCATTTTGGGGTTCGGCCCCCATCTCAATTGGAGTCCCTAGACACATTTGAGTGTATTGAAACTATGTTATTCATGCTCTACATCACTGAAAACATATATAAACACATTAATATTATGGTGATAAATACATATTTACTAACTCGGCACTGCACCGACTCCGCACCGGTGTCGGTACCAACACCTCCAATGACTCATTTGATCTGCCTTACGAAACTTCTTTTTTTCCTTCCTTCATCTTTTCTCTCAGCAACGCACTCTGTGCTTTTCTTCTTTTCAGTTTTTCTTCTTTTTTCCCCTTCAGGGGGTCCTCAAACTCATTTAGGGGTTACGAAATCCCCAAATTCGGAATCTATGTTCTTTGAAACATATATAAACACACATCAATTGACTCAATATGCAACTGGAGCCTGAATTCCAGTCTGGCTCCACTGTCACAAACTCAGGCTCCGGCTCATTTGCTCCGACATATGAGATTTTTTTTTTTTTGGGGACGCTTTTGCCCCCGGGGGGGGTACTATTAATTAGGCTTCGGCTCATTTGCTCCGACATATGAGACTTTTTCTTACTTCTTCTTCTTCTTCTTCTTCTTCTTCTTCTTCTTCTTCTTCTTCTTCTTCTTCTTCTTCTTCTTCTTCTTCTTCTTCTTCTTCTTTCTTCTTCTCCTCCTTCTTCTTTTTTTCCGTCCTCCTCCTTTTTCTTCTTTGTCTTGTACTCTGTGCTTTTCTTCTTTTTTTCTGCTGAGTCCCCCTCAAGGGGGTCCTCAAACTCATTTTGGGGTTACGAAACCATCAAAATTGGAATCTAAGTCCTTTTAAACATATATATTCACACATCAAATGACTCAATATGCAGCTGGAGCCAGAATTCCAGTCTGGCTCCACTCTCAGCTCCAGCTCCGGCTCATGTGCTCCGGCACTTAATGTAAACTTGTCACTCTATTTCAGTCGTTCTCTTCTATTCACTCACCAAATTTCAACATTCTAAGTCCTTTTCCTGGTTTTGGGGGCTCAGACCCCCTCCCCTCCTTGGACGTGGCGGCGGGAAACCTCGGGTACAGGCAGGCAGCACCTTCACCAACCACGGCAGCCAGTTTGAAGAGGATACCTTAACCAGAAAACCTTTAAAACCAAAAATATACATGAGCACCGAAGCACCGGTGCAAAATGCCCTAAGGGCTGCTTCGATCCACTCGGTAATACCAGGAATCGATTCGCAGACCCTCTAAACATAGGGGTAGACCCCAAGTTCAACTCTGTAGCTCGAAAAACAAAAAGTTGCATACTTGCACTAAAAAAAGGGGGTAGGGGCAATGTCTAATATTAACTCATACTAGGAGTGACTCGATCACGTTAAAAATCACACCAATCGACTCACCATACCTTATAAGATAGGGGTAGACACCAATATTAGGTGTATTCCGTGCAATGGGAACTGTCATGCTAGAAGTGCTAAAAATGGATGGCGGGGTACTAACTCATAGTAGGAAGCATCATAGCATCTTATAATAACCACCAATCGACTCCCCAAACCTTATAACATAGGGGTAGACACAAATATTAGGTGTATTCTATGACGTAGGATATGCCTTGCTAGAAGTGCTAGAACCAGCTGTACCAGCTGAGACGTCACTTCTAGCCGGCATTCCAAACCTGACGTATACTACCGAGATTAATTGAATGTTAATTAAAGCAATTGTTTTCTTTCGATAATGTTTTTCCATGTATTGACCAACCAAAACACATAGAAAGACGATTTAAAAATCGATTTAGGGGTAAACGACCTCGATAAATCGAATGGAACCATCAGAAATTTTCTACCGATCATCGTAAACCTTCTAGGAACCAAAAACCCCTTTTGGTGGGTAAAAACCCCCTAGGACAAGTTAAAATGCCAGAAAACGGTCTTCCAGACCTTCAATTTGGCCTACTCGACCTTAAAAACCCTTATATTGACGCATCAAGAAGCAAAAACAACAAAATGTTGCAAAATGCTGCTTTGCAACATTTGCAACATCCGGTTGCAACTTCCGGTTTGCGGTTTGCAACATTTCTGCTGCTGGTCTCCCCCCTATACTATATATATATATATATATATATATATAATATATATATATATATATATATATATATATATATATATATATATATATATATATATATATATATATATATATATATATATATATATATATATATATATATATATATATATATACAATATATATATTATATATATATATATATATTATATATATATTATATGATATATATATATATATTATATATATAGTATATATATATATAATTATATATTATATATATATATATATATATATATATATTATACAAAAAGATTTTTTATAGCTTGACCGGGGTGGTCAATTGGCTATCAACATTCAAAGAAAGTCGAACAAAATGTAACGGATAAAAACTAACGGAAGTTATACGGTGTGTTATACGAAAGAAAAAGTAACGAGTCCGTTGCTTCGTTACTCAAAAAATTAATTCCGTTAGTAACTGAGTAACAGAGTAACGGATCCTTCCCACCTCTGAATATATATATTATATATATTATATATATATTATTAAGTATATATATATTATAATAGATATATATATATATATATATAGTATATATATATATATATAATTATATATATATAATAATATAATATATTATATATATATATAATATATATATATATATACTATATATAATTTTCCAGAGGGTGGAGTCGAGTCTGTAATTTTCAAGAGGTCAGAGTCGGAGTTGGAGTGTCGGAGTCGGAGTCGGGGGCGGAGTCGGAGTCGGAGTCGAAGTGAAAATTTTGAACGCGACTCGAAACCCCGCCACAGACATAACGCTTACTCTATTTTACGTTTTACTTTCAAACCCGCTGTTTTACAAACCCTCAAATCTCTCTATCCTAATCCTCTCAAACTCTCTTTAGATTCGCCACACAAAAGCCAAATCATAAGCGGCATATAATAAAGGTAGGTGCAAGCCTGCCACTCTCTTCCATTCCCCATCATTTTAACACCATCCCCTGCCACACACCCTCTAATTCTTTCATAACCCCATCCATATACAAATTGAATAAGGAAGGAGACAATAACACATCCTTGCCTCACACCGCTATAATATTAACAATGCAACTTTCAACACATGATTATTTCTACAATAGCTTTCACTTTTTCGTCGTACATACTTAGATCCCATTCAGAAGGCCTACCACCAACAAGCACCCATATATCAACTAACACTGGCATAGAGCTTTCGCTATTAATCTTATGATACGTCTGTTGCAAGTCCATAAAACCTAAATACAATTTATCCTTCTTCTCTCTCATTTTTTCAATCATTTATTTCAATGTAAAAATTTGACAAACACATCCTCTACCACTTCTAAACGCACCTTTTTCTTCAAAAATCTGTCACTCGACGCACTCTTTCGACCAAAAATACCAGCATATATCTACCCTAAAACACTCAACAAACTATTTCCCATATAATGTCGCTTATCCTTATAATATCCTTAGTCCCTCTTAAGCTATATTATAATATATATATATAATATATATATATGATTATATATATATATATATTATATATATATATATATATACGTATAATATAATATTATATATATATATAATATATAATACTATATATATATATATATATATATATATATATAGTATATATATTAATAATATATATATATATATATTATTGTATATATATATATATATATATTATATATTATATATATATATATTATTATATATCTATATATAATATATTTAGAGTATAATATAATTTATTAAGGAGTAGTCTTTTAAAAAAATAATTTAATTATCAATAAATAATTTAATATTTTAATTATTATAAATTATTATTAAAATTTAAACAAAAAAATGGCGTATTTAAAGCATGGGGCCACATGGGCCCGGGCCAGGGCGGCAATTCTGAAAGGGCGGCAAATTCTGGAACTACTTTTGGCAAAAATGGGATTAATCAAATTCAGACATAGATTTTTTAAATTCTAAGAGAATTTATCCAGATAAAAAAAGTAGATTCTAAACAAAATCCTTGTTTGAACGAAAACTTTTGAATGGAGATGTTGTGAAACGTGACTATTACTATTTAGTGTACTCTAGCAGTCAAGGATGCGTCTTTTGTGGTTCTTGTAAACTTTGGAGGCGGTGTTGTATCTCAGTTTGTAACAGAAGGATTTAACGATTGGAAGCATGGCAATACAAGATTGACTGAACATGAAAATTCCGTTCGCCATCGTGATTGTATGTTGATGCTGAAGAGACTAAGTAATTCATTATGTAGAGGTTGACAAGCAGCTGCTCTCTCAATTAGAAGAAGAAGTAAAATATTGGAGAAATGCACTACAAAGAGCTATCGCTGTTATTAAGAAACTTTCCTTACCATGGGGGTTATCATTGCGAGGCGATGATGAAAATAGCTGGCTCTGTTCGAAATGGAAATTTTATGATGTGTCTGAAACCTATTGCAGAATTTGACCCTTTTTTACAAAATCACCTATCTCAATGTCAAAATTCTGGCAAATGAAGCACTTCTTATTTATCACATAGCACCTTACGAAGAACTTATCCAAATTATGGTTAGAAAGGTAATCAGTGAAATAGTGAAAGAAATTCAGGAAAATAAGTATTTTCTATTATTGTTGATTCCACACTCCAGACATTACTCATAAAGATCAGTGAGCTTTATCATCAGATATGTTAGCAAAGGAAGGTACGCCCAAAAAACGCTTTTTAGGATTTATTAAAATCCTGGTCATACAGGTAAAGAACTAGCGAAAACAGTATTAATTTTTCTAAAAAGCAAATGAACATTTTATAAGCGGTTGTCGGGGTCAAACGTATGAATAATCTGCTAATATTTGTCAAGAATATATTCTGGCCTGGCAAACAAGAATTAAAGAGGTCAATCATAGCATATTTCATAACATGTTCAGCTCATTCCCTTAATTTAGTGGGATCTAGCGCTGGCGCTGCCACATGTTGTAAACAGGCGGTTTCTTTTTTTTTGCTTTGCTTAGAAGTCTTATATATTTTTTGCTCTGCTCTACGCCTCGTTGGGTATCTTCGATCTTTCTCAAGAATATTGTC
>JABUQX010102238.1:22500-49450 GCA_015478945.1 Trachelipus rathkii | reverse complement strand
CCCGAAATTTTCACAAAGCAACAACGTCTAAACTTCCAAGAAGAAACTCCAAACGAAACAAGGTCCAAATCGCCTCTATGTGTAAACAAAGGTCAGTCTAATTCTGCAGTGATATACTTATTTCTCAGTAACGATTTTGACTGCACGTGGATCCAATAAAAATCACAAGTCGAGAAAGTGCCAAAAAATACTTGTACTGAGCATGATCATCATATGATAATCAAAAATATATAATATATATACTAAAATAATAGTCGTAGTTTAATATTTGTATTGCCAGCATAAAGTCTTGCCACAAGCTACCTTAAGACTACAATAATTGAGGCAGTTGTTTTTAAATCATTAAAAATCACTTAAAATTTATAGAAAAACTTTGACGCGATTATAGGAGTAAACATTGCCACTATTTTTAACACAATAATCTGTTAAAGTAAAGTTAAATCCCGACAAATTCTTTTCTTCCTAAAAAAATCAGTTAAATAGAATAGCCCACTATTTTTTGTTTAACATTTAAAAACCATCGCCAATTTGCTTACAAAACGCAAGGCTACTAAATAAGTATTCTTGCCACTTAATACATTTTAGTAACGTCAACTTCTATCAAGCAGACAGGAATCAGGACTGTGCTGAGTTCATTAAGTCGTGTTTCGCAAGGAAATATTAAAAGTCACGTATCAAAGAACAATACACTAGACACATCATATTGTATATTAAATATAGTATATATAAAATTATACACACATGTGCATACAGAAAAGTAAATACACATAAGTGTGTGGCTGCTATTCTGCCGGTACACACAAAGAAGTTTCTAACTTTTAATTTTATGAGCGAAACGCTTAACTCTTTAATCATAACAACTTGTATATTCATTGTTCTATATTACGCTGTAATACTTGTTTGCATCATATATCAAAACACCATCGAGTCATACTTTCTCGAACCCCCTACGTCAAATTTAAAAATACCCGATTTCTTTAAAGCATAACGTATACATTCTTTTGAAATCAAAACGGGAACATGACACTTTCCCTATATATATAATATAATATATATCAGTATATATATATATACTCCCCAGTATTTTTCCCTTAACCAACTAAAAATATATATAATAGGTGACCAATTTTATTTAAGGTATCTGATCTGTAAGTAATATTTACCACTTCGGGCGTATATATATATATATATATATATACAAAGGCGTATATATCGTCTAGATCTTTATTTATCTACAGTAATATTTCTGTTGTTGTGTAAGTTGTTATATATCATAAATATTTAAATATATATATATATATATATATATATATATACTATATATATAATATATATATATATATATATATACTATACTATATATATATATATATATATAATATATATATAGTATAATACTATATATATATATTCATATATATGATATATATATATAAATATATATATATATATAGTATAAATTTTATAATATATATACTATATATATATATATATACTAATATATATATATATATATATATATATATATATTATTTCATTTTTGGGGTTAAGTTAAAGTACTGAACGGTATTTAAAATTTTTTTATTATATTTTAAAGTGTTTAAAATGTCTATATTATGGTTAGGTAGTAAATGTCCCAAGGGTCAGATAGACCTACCACTCCTGAGAGAATCACCCACTTAGTTCCCCGGGAGACCCCGTAACAGTAACTACACAGCACACCCACACGACACCACACACGCACACCTGACATTATGTTACTTAGAAGAATCCTTTAAATAGTGACGGAGAAACGAACTACGTAAACCGAGAGAGAGAGAAATGACGGCTGTAAAATCTTGCAACCGACTTTTGTAATGCATCCAAAAAGTCAAAACTTCGTCCTATCTTGGCTGCGGCCCCGCTGCAATCGGCTGCCGCCATCCACTGGCGTCCCCATGTGACAACGCGTGGTTTGTTAAAAAAACTGGAGCAGCAACTTCGCCCAGGAGGCATATCCAGACGACCGAGGGAAAAAATAACTTGTACCCTGTACGATATAAGCGCAGACTGCAAATTCCTCCACAAGAATAGCGACTAGAAGCAACCCCAACGCTTCGGAAGCAACTTCATTACGAAGCAATTTAAGAAAGATATTGCGCTTGAAAATTTTAGCTCCCTATG
The DNA here is from genome assembly GCA_015478945.1 of Trachelipus rathkii. Classification (NCBI taxonomy): domain Eukaryota; kingdom Metazoa; phylum Arthropoda; class Malacostraca; order Isopoda; family Trachelipodidae; genus Trachelipus; species Trachelipus rathkii. The sequence continues at coordinate 47,287 of JABUQX010102238.1, read as the reverse complement.
ACATCATTTCGCGTTTGGAGTTGCTTCGAAAATTCACAAACAATGAAGATGTGAGTAAAAGTTCGACACTAGCGACTTTTGTTCACAAGTTCAAGAAGATTGGTGGCGATTCTCTGAAAACTTGACATTGAGAATGGATTAGTAGTGAGTAAAGAAATGGAGGGTAAAGTTATGCGGGGCAACACTTACATGAAAACGTTCACAAGATTGCAAAGGACCAAAAGAGACTGGCAAACGATTACAACAAGAGAAACAAGGCTTCTGCATGACATGTAAACTTAGTTGCAAAGAACAATATCATAATAGATAGAAGAAGACGCTGATTATAAAATAAGCGCCGAATAGGACCGATAATTTGAGAGCAGGGGATAGAAGAAATGAGAATAGATTGACAAATAGAGCGGGTAGTAGCCACAATTTAGACCAGCAAGTTCAGCCGAAAGGTACAGAAAACCTGGCAATAATTGGCCAAAAGATTATGACCGCAAATATAGAAGAGGCAATTACGATCCTCATTACAGTAAGGATCACAAGTATCCCAGAACCTACAATAATCCCGGTTCCTATAAACACAGCAGAACAGCAGAGCTAGAAGGTAAAGTAGTAGGCAAGGCAAAACGATTTAGAGTCACGAGCCCCCTATGCCAAGAAGATCGCAGACATGGTCGACTAAACAATGAAAGCTAGGAGATTGATGCAACGCCCACGACGAGGGTTTACGTTGAATACAATTGAATAGTCAAGAGGGAGCAGTAGTTCCCCCAGTCCACAGATTCACTTCCGAGAAAGGAGCAAGTCAAAGAAGCCGAATCGCGACATTGGAGTATAAGGAAATAGAAGTGTCAGACTGCGTCAGTTTCTGAGCAGGACACTCCTCCTGATGACAGATGCCAGACAGGACCATCGTTCTCACTTCTAAGGAGAGCTAACTTCGAAAGACTGCTAATGAAGAACCGTCAGTGTCAGAAGTGGCATTCGGACGAAGCAGAGTACATTAGAGTTGTAAATATTGGAAAAGCGGTGAGACACCCACACAAAGAAAGGCGATCAGAAAAAGTGGCAAGAAAAGCTGACCCAGTCGTATAATAAGCGCGAAAGCCGGACTCAATTATGAAATGGCTGGACGCCCAATAAAAGGACGCAGTGTTGCTAAACGTACAGAACTCCAAGCTTTTTTAGAAAAGGCAGGCGTCGCGCATGCGCACCACGAGACGCGCCCCAAGAGTAGAATAGAAAACCTATTCAAGGAAGCACCACGCGGCAGGGTAGCTTCAATTATGGATGTTAAGACACCATTGCCGCACAAAGTGTGTAATATTAGGCAAGCGGGAGCAAAAATAAGCTTCGCACCACACCGCACCAGCAGTGCCGCATATTATTTAAATTGTTAGTATTCTTAAGCAACATATGATAAAGTTCTATCATAAAGAACTGCTTTTATCTATACAGGGTCATCTTTTAAATATAGCTTACGGCATATAACAACACGTTTAATGATTATGATTAAAAGATAGTTTTATTAATTTAACAAAGACTATTAAAATAAATTAGAGATATACCCAAGTTAATACAGTGTACAGATCACTACACTTCACACTAGAACAATAGCTAATAGAACCTGTCGAGTTTAGATTCTGTAAAATAAGTAGAGGATAACTGGATTTCGAAGGTAACGCGCATTTAGGTTGTATTTTTATTTGCACAAACCCCCACTCATTATTCATTTGTGAGATAGAAAACAGTGCTATTCAAGGACGGCGAACAGTTAGCACAGCTGTTCTAAGAAGTAGATGTGCAACCAATCCGATACCCTTTAGAATGGCTAGACCAAAAAGGTCTTTTAAAATTATCCGCGAAAATGGTGACACAGGAATGCTTCCCGCACCAACGATCGAGACTAGATCTTGAAAATAGGACCATCGGCATCAACCGGAAAAATCGTCTGGCAGCGAGCCGAAGGACAGAATTATAAACATGCCCGCTGCAAACTTTGCTCGCACAGCAATGGAATCCTGTATTGGCACAGAGGTAGGAAAAATTAACGACTATAAATAATACAGAACTGGCAGAGAAATAGAAGATATAAGCGCATAAATTATTAGAAATAGGCGCAGAAATAGGCGCAGAAATACAAGGCTGTACCAAAATAATAATAGCGCTACTCAAGAAACACCAGCTGAGCCGAGACTGGCTACCGAGGATACCAGTAGAGAAAGATATAAAAGACCGCCTCAGACTCACATGGCTGATGTCTTTGATGGTGACTTATATTGTTATAAAGTCTCAAGAACTCCGGAGCTATCTGTAATCCGTGAGGAAGAAGAGTCAGACACCCTTGAAGAGGACTCTGAAAGCGATGTCCAGAGTGGCGACAACCGCACTCATATGGAGTACGCGTTTGAATCGGCAAATATTGATTACAGCCGCACTGCCAAATATACAATGAAAGACTCATACACATCCTTGATGAGAATGGCATATGAGTTCAACCATCTGATTCTGATTAGAAGATATTGTATTAGTGAGAATGAGCACAGCGCTCACGAGTTAGATTATGAGGATTTTATTCCTCATCCATCTGATCAAACGATACAATTCGATCATGATGAAGAGAATTATGAATATAATTCTGAAGCAATTGAGCACGGTTATGATCAGAGCTCTGACCGCTGCAATAGTATTAAAAGGAATTTTGCCAGAAACCCCAACCGTAGTTGGAAGAGAAAGTATTGGAGCGATCATAGCAATCATAGCAATCACTCCAATCATAGAAGAGATTCTAAAAATAGAATGTTGGTTGATGGTGACAATACAGTACGGTACCGCACCACACCATCCAATGCTCAACGATACACACCGAACTCTCCTAGATATTCAAAGTGGTATAAGGATACTGAGGAAGGCGCCCCAAGGTATCCAAAATATGCCAAAACGAATGGAAAGAGAACCAGGAATGGTAAAGGGGCTAGAAGATGGAAGAGTGACGCAACCCGCACTGAAAACTCAGCCATTCAACACACTCAAGTTGTGGAATGCTTACAAACAAGCGATCTGCACCCGCTAAGAGACCAGTATGGCGGTATAAGGTCTGAAACTCAAATCACACAACCTGTGTGTACGTCAATGGTACGTAGGACGTATAATACCATAACACCAAACAGAGGTGAACTTAAGTGGAACCAAACTGGTATTGATACTGATGTAAACTTGGAATTGATCAACCAACAAGCATCAACTTCAAATACAAGTTCAAGAAACTTAGGAAATCGCCTCAAGTCACATCATAAACATAGGAAGAAAAGATGTGCACCCGACACTACTTTGTGGAATGACAGTGAGGAGGAGAGAGATAATTGGGTCCCAGAGTCCGTCAATGATCGTCAGTCATTGCACTCGATTGGGAAGAGCTTAAAGACCTCAACAGAAGTACTGTAGCCAAGACTCTCGATTCAAATCTGACAAGCAAACAAAGTGATGTCAATGAAAGTAGATAAAGAAAGAATAAAAGAAAAGTTGTTGGTAATAAATAATAATGGTAAAAACTTAGATAAATACACACCTGAAATAAATGCAGAACCTGATTTATATGAAGACACAGATACAATGTGTATAGTTAAACTTAATAATAATAAAAGAATTTTACCTAAATTTAAATACATTTTAGAAGCTAAAATTGAAGATGAAAATGCGCAACAATTGCCTGATAACAGCATGGTAATTACAGTACCAACTGATGCCTTTAGAGGTAGCGCAGCCATCTTTATACGGAGTACTTTATCAAATGTGAAGAAAGGTAATATAATTATAGAACTGATTAATTTAGGGAGCCGCCCTATTGAAATAATAAAGGGTGAAGCCATAACAACAGCATATCCAGTCTTGAGAAGAAATCGTGCAGAAATAGAAAGAGTCAATGCCACACGCAATACCATGATGAAGCAAATACATGCACAAACCATGCAAGAGTCCAGAAAAGATTATAAAAAGTGGAAGATACCTACAATAACAGAAGGGTTATCAGAGAAAGAATTATATATGACATACAAAGAGATACTGACGAAGGATGAAGAAAAGTATAGAGTGTTACAACGACCTGAGGAACTTGAAAACATTATTGATTTTCTCATGAAAAACAGAGACGTTGTGGGACTGGCAGATGATCCCATAGGGCAGTTCCCCAACTATCAATTTAAACTAGAACTAGATGAAAAATGCCCAAAGGTCCTGTTCACTCCACAGTATCAGCAACCTAGATCTTTTGTGAAAGATATTAACAACTGGACAGAGGACCAGTTGAGGAAGAACCTGATTGAACCATCAGTGTCTCCCCACAGTAGTCCATTACTAGTAATACCGAAGAAGTCTGGAAGTCGCCCCAGGATTTGTGTCGACTATAGGAAGATAAATAAATGGTCTGTAGGAGACAGCTTCCCTATTCCATTCATTCAGGACACTGTGAACTCACTAGGACGAGCTAGTATATTTAGCTGTGTAGACGTTCTCGATGGCTTCTATCAGATAGCATTAAGCGAAGAGAGTAGACCCTTACTAGCATTTAGAACACAGAGAGGATGCTATCAGCCACGCGTTCTACCAATGGGTTTGAAACAATCCCCCGCCGTGTTCAGTAGGGTGATGAGTTTGGTATTAAGTGGATTGCTAGGCATAGATTGTCTATCATACATTGATGATATAATAATATACTCTCAAGATGTACCTTCTCATTACAATAGCCTATCAAGAGTTTTCGAAGCACTGAGGAAATGCAACTTCAAAGTTAAATTGGAGAAATGCCAATTTTTCAAGAAGGAAATAGTATTTCTAGGGTACTTGATTTCAGGTCAAGGGGTTACTGTAGACCCTGAGAAGCTAAAAACTTTATCGAAAATAAGGACACCTACTAGCGTGCCAGAAGTACGTTCAGTTTTAGGTTTCTTTGGATTCTTCAGAACGCTTCTACCGACTTTTTCAAGTACTGCTGAACCTCTAACCAAACTACTTAAGAAAAAGCAAGAATTCATTTGGGGAGAGGAACAAGAAAGATCATTGAATAAACTGAAAGATTTATTGCTAGCAAGATCAATCGTGCAATATTCAGATTTCAACAAAGAATTTATTGTTGTAACCGACGCATCCATACATGGTTTAGGAGCAGTATTACTACAAGAGAATGATAAAGGAGAAGAATTACCTTTAGCTTTTGCAAGCAGAACTTTGACAAAAGCGGAAAAGAATTATGCCCCTACGGAGATGGAATGTTTGGGAATCATCTTTGCGTTGAGGAAGTTTAAGAACTTAATATATGGATATAAGATAAAAGTAAAAACTGATCATTCAGCAGCAGTAGCAATATTCACTAAGAAAGATTATCCAACGGCTAGATTAGCTAGATGGTCTTTAACAGTATCAGATTTCAATCCAACTTTTGAACATATAAAAGGTACGAAGAACTCAGTTGCAGATTTCTTGTCCAGATATATCCCTGATACAGGTGAAATAGATGATGAAGAAATAAGAGCCGAAGAAACAAGACAAGAAAAACTCAATATGATAGAGCACCATCCTAAAGAAAATAATAGTTTTAAAAATAAAAGTAAGAAAAATAAGAACTCCAATAATAAAGATAAAGAAACAGATAAAGGTAAGTTTAATAATAACATTAAAAAGATATAGATAAAACAGATGAAATTTTAACATTAGATACCGCAACAATTTCAAGAGAACAAAAGAAGGCAGTCGAAATGAAGGTAGAATACGAAGAGCTACAAAAGGGTAAAAGGATAAAAGGTTTGAAATTCTTTAGAAATATGATTTATATAAAAATTAAAGAAAACTATAAGATATGGTTACCCAAATCTTTGATAGATATAGCCATTGATATGACTCACTCAATACAAGGTCATAGTGGGTCAGAAAGAACTCTAGAAAAACTAAGGAGGAGATATCATTTTCAAAATATTAGAAAAGTAGTTGAAGAATTTTGTAAAAGCTGTCATACGTGTCAAGAAGCGAAAGGTTCTAAGCCTAAAAAGGCAACCATAAAAACATATCCTTTAGCAGAACAACCATTCCAAAAGATTGCTATGGACATTATGGGTCCATTAACAGTTTCATCAAAAGGAAATAAATATATACTCGTCTTTAAAGATCAATTAACAAGATATGTAGAATTAGCAGCATTAAGATCGAGAGATAGTGATAAAATTGTAGATGTTTTCATTGATAGGATAGTAGTATGCCACACAGTACCAGATACGGTAATTTCCGATAATGCATTGGAATTTGTAGGAAAACTCATGAAGGGTATATGCAGAAAGTTTAAGATTAAAAAGGTAGAAATAAGTAGCTACCACGCCAATAGCAATGGTCTTGTCGAAACTACAAACGCAAATATAGCGAACTTTCTGAGATGTTACGTCAAAGATAATCAGCGAGATTGGGACCAATATTTACCTTTGGCCCAAGCAGCTATAAATAACACATACAACAGTAGCATTAAAACAGATCCCCATTTCTTACTCTATGGCTACACGAAGCGTATGCCGTCAGACATACCAACTGAAGCCTTAATAAAAACTAAAGATCCTAAACCTATAAAGGAGGATGAAAAGATAGAAAAATTATATGAAAGAATTAAGGAAATAAGAAGACAAGCCAGAGTAACATTAGAAAATGAAGTTAAAAAGTACTCAACTCAGAACAGCAAAACGGCAAAAGATAGACCGATAAAGATAGGAGATTTGGTGTACACTCAGAGAATCAAACCACCACACCTATCACCTAAACTGTTCCGAAAATGGAGAGGTCCATTTCGCATTGAAGCTTATGGGAATGAATTCGAAACAAGTAATACCTATATCTTAAGAGATCCTACAACAGGCAAGATATTACAGCAGTTGAATGTAGATAAACTTAATAGTAGCTAGAACACAAAGGAAAGATAGAAATTTAATAAAAGAAACCGATATAATATATCCTCATACACACAAGACCCAAAAAGGGGAAAAATAAAATTTAATTTTTGTTTAAAAAACCCTTTAAGAAAAGAAACCAAAATAAATATAACAAGTATGGAAAACATGAAGATAATGATGATGATGAAAGTGAAACTAGAGTAATTTATCTGAGAACACCCAAAACAAATAGAAATATAACGGAGGAATCACAATTTAACGTGGAAGAAAAAGCACCTGAAGCTGTAGATGAACATATGGAACCAGTAGCAGAATCAGCACAAGAAAGTGAAATGAAACACGCTACATTAGAACCAGATGAACCAATATTCGGAAGAACAGAAGAAATGTTCGGTGATGAAGAACAAGCGATAGCATTACCAGTATCACAACCGGTAGATGTACCTACACGTTAGAACTAGAGGTAAAGAAAAAGATTTATCTTATAGACCGAAACATCAGTATTACCCTATGACTAAAAGATACCTGTTTGCAAACGGAGACATCAAGCATCTCGAACTAAAAGAATGGATATACGAGCACTAGAATTGCCCAGAAAACCACCAGATTTACTCCAAGAAGACTCATCAAGTCTACCTCCAAGACTATACCTCCAGAAAACAGCCAGATATACTGCGAAGAATGTCAGATTCAAGAACATAAGAAGAGTCACATTGTATAAAGAAGTAAAAGCTAGCTTCATTACTATCTCTATGGCTAAAAGTGAAACTGAAAAGGAACTTTAAAAGATAGATGTAGAATTTTTATTTGTATGTACATATTTGATTATTATATGTGTAATAATGAATTTTACAATAAAAATATAAGTTTATTGATTTTCTTTTATATACTAGTAACCTTTAATTTTAAGTTCGTAATACCGGTACTTGATTAACACAAAGATACCTGAACTTTATAATTTTATTCATTTTTATTTAATTTTAAGTATGTTTCAACAAAATATTCAAGGTCTAACCAGTAGTTTAAGATTTCATATTTTTTTTTGTAATTAAAATCATTTCTAGTATGGAAGTTGATAACTTTACAACGCCAAGAAGATTGTCGGATCTTGCCGCTATCAAAGTTGGAGTATTGACGATTGTCACCAACAGTTCTAAGACGACTCTAAGACGAAACTTGGAACGCGAATGGCGTCAGGAAAAGGCATCAAGAGAAATCTATGAAACAGAATTTGATACAATCCACAGAATACAGACTAGGAAGCAAACAGTGATATCTAGTCAGGTCAGTCTATTATTGCCAATTCCTAAGATATTGCAAGAACTTGTCCAATTATGGGTAAAGATATTGATAACGAAACTAATTGATTGGGTTACTACCCGAGTCCAATATCGTATTCCAATGGAGATAGGTGACGTAGTAGATATGTTTGATCACGATTGTTTTGATCACCTAGGAATGATTAAAGATAGTGAAGTATTCACCAGAATTAAAGAATATTTAAGAAATAACGATGAAGATTTCGCAAGAGTACAAGTATATTTAGACGATTATGTACCAGGAGAATACAATGGACATAATAGCAGATTTTTACTAGAAGATTGTTTGTCAAATGGTAACGAGAATAAACTTAGCAAGATAGTTCAAGAACTGAATGAAATTCAAGAATGGGAAGAGTTGGAAATTATTGCACAAGCCATAATGAGGAAGAACAGCAACATAATTAGATCCATTAGACCAATTTATACTAACACTAAGACCGTATACGAAATCTCTAACATGTTAACTAAAGCTGATAGACAAAGAAATGTATTATATTCATTAAGAAATGGTGATGAAATGACAGCACATTTATCAATTTTGCTCGAATATCCATTTCAAAGCTTATTTTGCACAGGAATGTGCACATATAGGAGAAAAACTTGTTTATCTTAGGAGGTTTTTAGTTGATATTTTAGAAGGTAATTGTTAGAGAAAATAACCTTAGGAAGAAAGTTAATCCGGTAATTATAAGAGTACTTTAGCACAAATTTTGGTAACATAGATTTCAGTACACGACGAAGTATGGGAAAAAGAATATCCCCAAGAATTTTATATAAATTATTAAAGCTTAGAAGCATTCATTCAAAAGAAGGTATAGAACATACAATGATCAAAGATATAGTAAATGGAGCAGATTTCATCAACAACAGAGAATTGTTCATGACAATGTGTATTCAAGCATGGACCATCGACGTGTTTGACATACCAATAAAGCTAACACATTATATGAGTGAAATAGATGTTTTGAAACTGAAATATGAACTGTTACCTTCATCATATGCAAACACCAGAGATCTAATAGGAATATGGCTACGACAATACAAAAGGAACAACATTAAAACAATATTCAAGTTCTTAGGCGAACAACTAGTAGGAAAAACAATTTCTTATAGCTAAAGATCACAATATTTTTTAAATACTTTACCAGTAAGATGGAACTTAACATGGCAAGGCAGAGAATATACTGCTACCACTAGATTGTCACACACTGAAAGTTTCTCAATAAGAGGAAGACTTTAATCTTACAATTGATTGATTAGAAGATAACACTAATTGATTTTATTTTTTTGAGATTTTTTTATATACTAATCTTAATAAATTATTTTTTGACATTTTGTAATATTTTCATTATGATTATATTTTTAATTTTTTTGATTAATATTTAACTAATATTTATTACTAAAATATTTATTTAATGGGTATTTATTATATCATATGTCCCAAATATAAATTTTTTTTTTTGACCAAAGTCAATAGAGTTTTGGTATTCAAATCCCAAATCATTTTCAATAATAAATAAAATCTTTGGGATTTGAAACTAATATTCTGTTAACTATTTCAACTTTTGACATATGTATATAATTATATATGATTCTTTTAACAGTAAATACATAGTACTTATTCTATATCATTTACTTTTACATGGTAATTGACATTACATTTGCTCAAACACTTACGAATTTTATGAACTTTTAACATTTTTAAACATTATAATTTTTTTTGAACTTTACAAATTAATTGTATCATTTCCAAAACATTACATTCTATAACCTACCCACAGTTAACATACTTTTAGATTTTTTTTGAATTGCCATACTGCCGAATATATTTATCTTTCCAGTTACTGGCAATTGAAATTATTGGGATAATACTGAGAGATACAACTGAAAATGAGACGCAAAGGAAGACCTTGTAAACGATTATCGAATGAGGAATTCATGATGATTTTGCATCAAATGCATCAGATGTTTCAGTTCTCAGTATCGATCAACATACTGAGCGATCAACCAATTAATGGAATTGTACAGTACATACCAGCATAGAAGGTTTAATAATTTGTATTAACTGACATAATAGTTTAAACTTAGAATTTTTTTTTTAATTTAACTTACTAACTTTACAAATTTTAAATTTTAAAATTTTTTAAAGGGGGGGCAGTCTGAAAAGTCCGATTGCTTAATTGAAAACCCAACAGGATATAGAAATCCCATAAAAGAATTAAAATAATAATTAGTAAATGATATTTGTAATTATTTGGAAAAACACAGATTATGTAATACCATTTTATTTAATAATATTCTCACGATATTAATAATTGTCACACGGTTTTTCCCCAAGGGTTTTTCCCACTTGCGCAAATAGTAGATTTTCATATTAAATTTGTCTTTTTTATACTGATTGAGAATTTGTGTAACAATTATACAGGATACCCATCCTGTTGCTAAATCAAAAATAAGATTTCGATAAACATCTAATGGGTATAAAAGGAAGGGATCAGGAGCTAGAGCTCATTATGCCGACAACCTCAACTGACTAATACAAAAGAAATAAAAACGAGTTTAATTCTAATCAGTGAATAAAAAGCAATTAAATAACCTTTACGAAAAAATTCGGAATAATTTTACTTAGAAATTTTTTTAAATATTAAATAAATTTTTGAAATAAAATTAACTTAGAAATTTGTACTTAAATTTAACTTATGAAAATTTCAGAATAAAAATAACTTAAAATTTTTGAAATAAAAATTAACTTAGAAAATTTTTAAATAAAATTAACTTAGAAATTTTTGAAAAATTAAAATTAACTCGAAATTTTTTGAAATAAAAATTAACTTAGAAAACTTTGGAATTAAAATTAATTAGAAAATTCTTCAGGAATAAAATACTTAGAATTTTTTTTTGAAATTAAAAATTAACTTTAGAAAAATTTTTTAAATAAAATTAACTTAGAAAAATTCTAAAATAAATTAACTTAGAAAATTTTTCGAAATAAAAAAGTAACTTTAGAAAAATTTCCTATTTAGAAAATTTTTTTGAAATTAAAATAATTTACAAAAAATTTGGAAATAAATTAACTCAGAAAAATTTTGAATAAAATTTTTAAACTTAGAAAAATTTTGTCTCAATATCGACATTTAAATATTTTACAAGATTTTATTATTTAAAATTTTTTCGTTCAAAAGCGGAATCACACGCGATTTAGAATTAACTTTTTAATCATTTTTTTAATTTATTTAAAACAATTTTTTAAATAGTTACTTTAAAAATAACTTGCCGTCCCCAACAAATATATTAACTTTATATATTTTTGGTAACGTAAGTAGACGATGCAAGTTTGATTTTTATTGTTATTTGAAACTTTTAATTTAAGTTACATTTATTATTTCAAATGTTGAAATTATTTTAGCTTCAAAACTTTTTGAGATATAAACATTAATATTTATTTTATTATTAAAATTATTATTTTGTAAATTAAACATTTTTAGTGGCAAGTCAAAATGACCAACAAAGGATTATATTGGATCATAATAATAATAATAAAAAAATATTAATTATAATAATAAAATAATATTATATAATAAATTAGTAATATCTAATAATAGATAATAATAATCAAAATAATAAAAATAAGATGCACTAAGATGTATATAATACAAGAAAAATTAAGGATAAAGAAGTAGTGAAGAATATTGGTGCATAATAATGGAAGGATAATTGCCGTCTACACACGATTCGTAGACATTTGTTTAATACGTCATTTTGCATCACTCAAGACATTCATACTACGTCATTTTATTAGGTCATTGAGCGTGAGAACAAGATATATTAATCACATAAACTTTACATGACTATGTGTGAACCAGGCGACTGGGCGTAAAAAGGTTATATTTTACGTGTGCGCCAGGAACACACAAATTATGTACATTTATGTACACCAGCAGACTAAAAAAATTATAAATATTTTTTTTTGCAACCACCACTATATACAACAACATATAACATACCGAAAAAACATCTGTGAAAATATATATATATCGATATGTATATATAGTTCAAGATATAAATAATGATTATATTAGAATATATATATATATATATATATATATATATAGTGATATATTATACGTATATATATATACTATATATTATATATATATTATATAAGTATATATTATATATATATGAGTATATAATATATTTATATATATATATATATAAGCAGTGAATTTAACTAAATAAATGAAATTAATATAAATATATTATATATATTATAATATCATTGATATGGATACTATATGTTTGTGACAAATATATATATACTATATAGAAAATATATTATACATATGATCTAGTGAATTTCTAAATTTACAGAAAGACTTTTAAAGTACGAAGTCTGGGCTTAGTTGTTATTGCTTAGTTGTTTAGTTGTTATTTACTTATTTCTTAGCTTAACCTTAATTAAGAATTTTATTTAATGAACTTATTATTTAACTTAACCTTTTGAAATTGACATTTATATAACTGTGAACATTTTGACATTTAATCTGAAAAGTGCTAACGAATTTAATTCCTTAAAAATACGACAATAATCTATTTATGTAAACGTAGAATTATAAGAATAAAGATATAAAACTGAATAAGGTTTCATATACATTTCTTCAAGAAGTAGTCAAATGCTAGAATAACCTATTGAGCGTCTAAAATTAGTATTTTAATTCTTAATAGAAGCTGCAGTTTAGCTAAAAACCGCTATACTAAACATTAGAAACACTCCTAGCGGGCCAAAATACCCGAGAAACTCTTTACATCAATACGCATTCCAGAGCGTAATCATAGGTTTATAAACATCTCGAAAACTTAGTTGTTTTTGAGAAAACCTGTACGTAAAACTGGAAAGACCAGAAAAACTAAACTAGATTATCAAGAGCTTCATATATATATATAATATATATATTATATATATATATATACATATACTATATATTATATATATATATATATATAATATATATATACATATAATATATTATATATACTTATATATATAAAATATATATTCATATTATTATATATTATAATATATATATATAATATATATATATATATAGTAAATATATATAATATATTTATATAATTATAATATATATATATTATTATATATATATATTATATATATACATATTATATATAGTATTATATATATATATATAATATATATTATATATTATTAATATTTATATATATTATATCATAATATTATTATATATATATATATATTACTTTATAATATATATATACTATATATACTATATAAATATAATATATATAGTATATATATCCGTATATATATATATACTATATACTATATATATATATATATTTATCAATGTCCGTCCCAATATTTTATCAATACCAAAGATGTATCTATTATATATTATATCATATATATATAGTTAATATATATATATATATCATAAATATATATATATATTTATACTATATATATATTATACTATATATATATTATATATATATATATATATAGCTATAATATATTAAATATATATATATATATATATATTATATATATATATATTATATATATTATATACTATATATATAGTATAATAATATAGATATATATCCTTTATATATATATAATATTATATATATAATATAATATATATATAGATATATATAATATTACTATATATATATACTATACTATATATTAGATATTAGATATTTAAAATATAGTTATATATATTTTATATTATATATATATATAATTATAAGTTATTATATATATATATATATATATATTAATAATAGTATATATAATATATATATATTTATGATATACTTTAACATATTTATGTATAGGAATATTGGATGAGAGGTCTTATCAGTAAATACACATATATAATATTAATAATAATAATAATAATAATAATAATAATAATAATAATAATAATAATAATAATAATAATAATAATAATAATAATAATAATAATAATAATTTCATCATCAAACAAGAAACTAAACATGTTAAGAATAACCGCGGCACAGACTTCAAAAACAACAAACAAACATCCACTACTATATGCAAACAATACAATCGGTGCCGGATTCCTTAACAGCGCCCTATGGCACCCTTACTTGACTTAAAAGGATCATAAATGAAAGTTATAAATATCAACACTATAATAAAGCGCTACGAATCATAATAGGATGTACATAAACTACACCACAACAACACTTACATGAAGAAACCAAAATTCTACCCGTAGGATAGAATTGATAAACAGATAGGTAGGATAGAACTGAAATTGATAGGCACACAATTCTTTGCCAAAACCCAAACACCGTAACATCCATGAAACATAGCCTTCTCCAACCCAACCCACCACAGACTTAAATCTCCTCCTTCTTCAACAGCTCTATATTATAACAACTTTGAACAACACTCCATCGCCATCCAACAACACATCACACATCAAACAAATTTCACACGACACTAACAGAAAAACTAATTACATATTCGCCTTCGAAAAGGAATATTTTAAAAAAAAATCCACAGAAGAGCACCCAGAATTGAACCTCTACCAAGAACTAGCCAGTCATCTTTGGCCAAATTAAGATGCGGCCACCACCCAAATTTACAATACTACAAATTCAGATTCAACCTCAACCAAACTACTTCAAATATCAATCCAAATTGTAACCAGGTCCCGGAAAACGCATCCCACTTTTACTCCTTGTCTATCTAACTCTCAACCCAGATTACAATCGGAACATTTTCTCAATCTTGGCAAGATCTCTGGAGGAGGGGCCGCGTTGCGGGGCGGGGGCTATTTGGACGAGGTATGGCCTCTCCGATAAAAGGGTGGTCAGGGGTGAAACTCGAAATATATTAGGCATTTATATATATATTATTATATATATATTATTATATATATTATATATATAATATATTATATATATATATATAATATTTATATATATATACTATATAAATAATAAATATATATATATATATATATAGTATTATATATATATATATACTATATTATATATATATATATAGATATATATATTTAATATATATATATATATACTATATATATATTATATATTATAATATATATATATATTGTATATATATATATATATATCTCATATATATATTATATATATTTATTCTATATAATTATATATATATATATATATAATATATACTATATATTTATATATATTATATATATTATATATATATATACTAATTATCTATATATCTATATATTATATATATATATATATATATAGATATTATATATTTGTATATAATAATATATATATATTATATATATATATTATATTTAATATATTATAGGCCAGCGTTTTAGATTGTCCGTATATGTTTCTTAAAATCTTCAATACTTACAGTTAAAATGGAAATACATTTTTCGGCAATCAGCGTAAAACGTTCAGCCCTGGAAACGTTTCCTCTCAATGTAATAAATGAGTATAAATAACAATTAATATGTTCGTGTAAAAATGATTAAATTTCTATTAAAAAATCTGCAATCTCTAAAAAACAGTTCATTATAACGGGGTCATAAATTTGTAACGGGTTCTGTAACGTGGTTGAATAGCAACATCTCTTTCTCGTGCACAAAATTAAATTATATAATAAGTATTATATACGTATATATTAATATATTATATATACTATATATAGTATATATTATATATATAATATATATATATATATTATATATATATATAATATACTTATTTTTATTAGGGTTCATAGGGGGCTCGAGCCGAAGGGGAACATAGGGGGGGATTTTTTCCATACCCCGTAGGGGGAGGGGCGGCAGGAACCCCGCGACACCCAAAATACCAAAGAGCGAGGGTTCCGGAGACCCTCCCCGGAGGGGGAATATGATCTAACCCCGTAGTTCCGCGAGCCAAGGAGACCCTGACTCTGCCATCGGGCGGGAATACCTTGGGTATTCTTTAGTCTTAAACACCACCCATTATTCTTAAAGGGTCAACCGTAAGGTTACGCTAATTAAAATAAGTTTAAATACTCTTCTACATTTTATTAACTTTTTTTTAAAAATCGCTTTTTTTTATTTTAAAAAGTTTTCCAGGACTACCTCTTTACGCTGATTCCAAAATGTATTCCCGTTTTACTGTAGCATTCATAGTTTTTAAGATACATATTTCACGTCAGGTAAATGTTGATCATATAAAAAAATCTAATAAATAAAAGCTCTTTATATTCGTCTATTTATATATATGTACTTTATATTTACATATATCTTTATACTTTATGTAAAAAATTATTTATCTTCTAGTATATATACTATATATATATATATGAACTTGTGTGTGGAATTTGATTTAACCTCTGTTTTTTCTAAATTTTTTTTAATTCTATTGTTAAGATATGATTAAGAATAAACTCGAATCGGAATAAAAATTTTTCCAAAAATATTAAAAATATAAAAGCAACTTTTTATCGATTGGCAATAATTTGTTGATTTAAATATTATATATTAACTACATATGCAATATAGTATATTGAACTATATCTTTCTTTAACAAATCACCACTGTATCTATATCTCCCTATATTATTACCTGTTTATACTTGATATATATATATATTTTTATAAATATATTAATATAATGTATATTATATATATCATATATATATAATATCTATCTATCTCTATCATCTCCTATCTCCAAAAAAGCCTAGGGAAAAAAAGAAAAAACTACTTCGAAGAAACAAAACAAAAAAAAAAAAAAAAAAGAAAAAAAAAAAAAAATAAAAGAGAAAACTAATTCTAAATAAGAATAAAAAGTAACAAAAAAAAAAAAAAAAAAAAAAAATAAAAAAAGAAAAAAACAAAAAAATAACAAAACAAAGAAAAAAACAGATAGAAAACCTAGGAAAAAAAAAAAATAGTAACGAAACAATAAAAACCCGACAAAAAAAACAACACCAGAAATCGCAAAAAAAAAAGGAAAACAAAAAGTAAAAAACAGCAAAAAACAGTAAAAACACGACAAGATAAAAATATCAACAAAAAAAACCAATCACTTTATAGAAACTCAGCAGAAAAAAAATAAAAAAAAAAAAAAAAACGAAAAACAAAAACAAAAAAAATAAAAAAATAAAAAAAGATTAATAAGACAAAATAAAGCAACAACAAAACAAAAACAAAAAACAAAAAGCAGAACCAAAAAAATAAAAAATAAAACACAAAAAAAAACACAAAACAAAAATAAATAATATCCTATAAATTATATATAATATATAAATATACACTTAGATAATATATATAAAATATATAGAATAAATATATAATAAATTATAGTATATAAAAAAATATAGTAAATAACTATATTATTAATAATATATATATATATATATATATATATATTATAAATTACTCACTTAAACTTAAGTTGTAAAATAGCTTTAAGTCGTATAAATGAATAGAAATATATTACAATATACAAATAATATATATATAATAAATTATATATAATAATAAAATATATATATATATATAATATATATATAATATAATATAATAATACCATAATATTAATAATAAATATATATTATATTTATATATATTATATTAATTATATATAATATAAGTAATAAATATAATTATAAATATATTAAATTATAAAAATATAATAATAAATATTAATATCATCAATATATATATATAATATAATTAATAAATATAGACCCTATGTTCAACATATAGCTGCGACCAGCGATTTTATAAATATGCTATTGACATAATATTTATACAAATATTCTATTAAAAATAAATATAAAAACTATAATATATAATAAATAATAATATAAAAATTATATATTAAAATAATATTAATAATAAATATATATAATAATATATAGGATATATAAATATATATAAATTATAATTATTTAAATATATTATATTAATAATTATATATATAATATTATATAGTATATAATAATATATATATTAATAATAATATAATAAATATACTTAATATAATATAATATAATAGATAATATATTTAAAATAATATATAATATATATAAATCATTCCTTAGTTTTTCATAAATCAATACTTTAAATATACACATTTAAGAAAGCATTTAAGTTTAAAATTTCCTTTTCCCTGTTGCAATTATAAACTTAATATCAGTAAAATTCACCAAGAATACCTCATTGCAAATAACATTCAATAAATACGCATATATATATAATATTATATATTATATATATAATATTATTATATATATAGTATATATATATATATATATATATATATAATATATATATATATTATATATATAATATATATAATATATACTATATATATACTTATATATATATATAATATTATATATATATTATATTTAATATATATATATTATATATATATATTTATTATAGTATATATATTATATTACTATATATATAATATATAATAATTATATATCTATATTATTATATATATATATATATATAATAAATATATAATATATCTATATTATCTATATAAACTTAAATTAGGAGAAATAGTACTCCGTCCCCGCCTACTAATATACTATATATATATATATAAGCACTATTATTATATGATATATATATAATTCTAATATAATATAATATAAAATATATATATATTAATACTAGTATTATATAAACTAAATTATATATATATATACTATAAACATTAGTTAGTATATATATATATATATATTATATATAGTATATATATATATTAGATATTATATTATATATAAATAAATATAATTATAAATATATAATATATATATATATATATATATATAATATATTATATCTTATATATATATATGTATATAGATAAGTGTATATATATACTAATATATTATATTATTATATATATTATATATATATTATATATATAAGTAGTATCTAAGTAAATTTTTATTATATTTAGTTATATATATATATAGTAGTGATGAGTATATATGGTATATTATATATAATATATATAATAATTATATATATATTTATAATATAAGTATATATATACTGTAATATATATTATATTGCATCATATAAATATTCTATATATCAACTATAATTTATATATATTACTATATTATATAATATATATATCTACCTTATATATGTATAATACGTATTATAAATATATATAATAATATATAATATATAATGGTTTGAGCTCTGTGCTTTATAAACCTAAATCGTTTCTGAACACGTCTCGAGATCTAATCTCTAACTTCTGAATGTCTGTGGCTCTTAGAAATCTTTCTCCCTATCTACTATATCTATCTGTGTGTTTCTGTGTCTGCTCCCCTAGATTTGATAGATTGTTCAGTTTCTTTGATATCTTACCTATCTATAATCTTCAGATATCTGTTAACATCTTCCATCCAAAGCTGACGGTCCTCATTTAGAGGATTTTCAACGTATCATCACACTTGACGTGGTTGGGCTCCCTCACTACTGATCATTTATCAGGGGAGCGAGGCCAAAACAATACAGATAAAACTCAACGATCTGGAAACAAGTTAATTAATGGAAAACACTTTCACAATCCCAAAAATCGACCTTATTTCAATTCTATGAACGACCTTACAGACATTTGATTTTTCAGCATACCCACCGACTAATATTTGTTACAATAGTAATAGACCGAGATAATTGTATTATAGTTAATTTAAGAACAAAAGAAGAATAGCCCAACTAATAGAGTAAAGAGTTAGGTGATCCCAACCGATGGAAAAGGGGTGCCCTCTACGAAAGGGACGAAAGAACATTAAATTTACCAAGTAATGACTGCATATTGCCATCAGAGGATGTGGGGAGAATGGGGAGTGGAGTAGTCCAGATGGTAGTGATGTCCCTGGAGCGGTATTTAAACCTCTCTACGTACCTATCTAGACAAAAATCCTGCTAAAATTGGAACATTGAGGAGCAATAGCTTTTAGAATAGCAAATTAGAGGCAAGCCTAGGACATAATACGATATCTTGGGGAGTTGAGCTTCCGGTTTGCTAATGCCCTAACCTCAAGGTTTGGACGGTTGTAGGCGAACCGGATAGCCCTTCAAATATCAGAGGTGCTTTAAATATATTTATTAGAATATATAATAATATATTTATATAATATATATATTATATATATATATATATATATAATAATATATATTATATATAGGTAATAATTATATATATATTATTTATATATATTATATAAGTATACATATATATTAATATATCTATTAATATATATATATATATATATAAATATATAATAATATATATATATATATATAATATATAACTTATATCTATTATAAATATATATATATATATACTATATATATATACTATATATCATAATAATATATATAATTTTTATTTATATAATATTATAATATTACTAGTATATTATATATATATATTAATAATATAATATTATATGTAATATATATATCCTATATATAAATATTATATTATATGATATATATATATATATATATAATCAATATAAATACTTTATATATATTCATTATTATATTATATATAATATAATATATATATATATATATATATTAGGTATATATATATATATTACTTATATATATATATCATATATATAATATAATATAGATAGATAGATGGATAGTATTTTACTTCTATATATATTTATATTATATATATATAGATATACTAATTATATTATACTACTATATATATATATATATAGTATACATAAATATTATATTATTATAAATAATATATAGTATATTATATTATAATATATATCTATATATATCTATATAATCATATATATACTATATTATATAATAATATTAGATTTATAATAACTTATATATATATATATATATAATATAATATAATTATACTACTATATATATATAATATATATATATATAATATATAGTTTATTTAGATATATATATATAATATTCACTATAACTACTATATATATATATTATATATATATATATTAACATAAATTATTATATTATATATATATATTATATATATTATATAATAATATATATAATAATATATATATTATTACTATATAATAGCTATATATATTATATATAATATTACATATATATATTATAACAATTATATATATATATATATCACTATATATATTATATATTATATAACTATAAATTATATAATAATTTTTAATATAATATTATATTAATAATATTATATATTTCATATGTATATATATATATTATTAATATATTTATATATATATATATATATATATATAAATAAATATAATACTATATATATAATATATAAATATATTATATATTATATATATTTAATATGTATAAATGGCTTGAGTCTCACATATCTGGCTTATAAACATAAATATCTCCCTGTTACACACGTCATCGAGAATATCATTGATATCTTCCTAACCTTCGTATGTGTGGCTTAAATACTTTTCTATAATAATACTCACTATCATTATCTTGTGTTTCTTGGGCTCCCTAAACTGGGATAGAATATAATCAGTTCTATTTTGACATCTAACACTTCTATCAGACTGTTACACTCTATCCATACAAATAATTAGCTGAGAGTCCCTATTTAGGGAATTTTTCAAACGAATAAATACCACATCTGAGTGGTCTGCAGGCTCTCTCACACTGAATGATCAATACAGGAGAGGCCAAAACATTACAAGTATATCTCATACGATTCTGGAAACACGTTAATTAAGAGAAACTTACACATTATCCCAAATCGAAAACCTATATCAATTCTTAGAACACCGCATTGACATAGATTGTTAAACCACTACTCCTTCTCATCTAATAATTACAATCCTCTATTAACCTCACCTATTTGATTATAAGAACTACCTGACAAACAAATCTTGTAATCTTAATTATATACTTTCTCCTAGCAGCCTACCACATGCACCCAACTAACTTGTTCTGGCACTTTAAAAAATCGCGCTAGATTAGAGGAGTCCATTGCGTGTAGTTAAATTGAGCTAATATTTCATCGGAATGATCCTGCTTTTGACCCTAGTCAGAGAATACGCTAATCCTAGGGTACACCCGACTGACAAAAAGGATATAAGAAGGGGCATTGTAATATTGGGAGAAAAGTGAGCCGGTCTATTCCAAATCTTTCAACTAAATCTTTTTTCCTTCACCCAAATCCACTTTATGTATCTGATCGAATGTAGCAACGTTGTCTCTCGCTGCCAAATTCCAGGAAGAGACATTGCCGTATTCCGTGGAACAGGGGAAACACTACTCGTTCTTCAGACTTATCTAAAACTCTTACCGATTTTCCATTCTCTTCTGGTAACAGCGTTGCGGATGGATACTTTCGACAGAAACTAAAGACGCACTTTCAACTGAATAAGAAAAAGTGTGCCAACCTTGCTTGTACTCCTACAGAGAAAGATTTCTAATCGACTACTTTAGCCAAGGACATCCTATGCAATCCTTCTTATAAAATCATGATCTAATCCTCCCCTTATGTCGCAAATACACATAAAGAACCCGGAATCGTGAATAAGATAACTTCAATCTTTCTGAAAAACCGGCGCCCAATCTCCTTTCGACTCCTTTAATTCATTAATTCCCTAACCTGGAGCGATCTTGGATCCCCTACTCACATGCTATACTCGTCATCAGATTTCTCTCACATGTTTGAATCTTATTACTTTGATTACACATGATCGTGTGCATGAGATTCTCGGAGATCTATGAACGCCAGGAAAGCTAGTGGCCCAGATGGGTATTCTCCCTGTGTTAATGAGGGAGTGTGCTTCGAGCTGACCCCCTGTCCTCGTTCAACTTACTCTCTATGATTTAATATAATCACTTTTCTCAATGCTGGAAGTCGTGCATATGTCCACCAATTCCGAAAAAGATAGCGCTCTGATCCTTAAACTATCGCCCTATACGTCTCTCACTGTTTCTGTCTAAATTTTTGAAAACTCTTCTTAACTCGTCATTTTCACTGGATCATCTGGAGTCTCATTCCTCTCTTTCAGATCATCAGTTGGCTTCGGAGGTCGGAGGGCACAACTTGAGGTGACCAGTACTTTCCTATCTCAACTGATATTATGGTCATTCTGACCCCCAGTGACTGATGGTGAGAGTCACTTTGCCGTGGTCGGGTCTTGACAAG
This sequence comes from Trachelipus rathkii, assembly GCA_015478945.1. Classification (NCBI taxonomy): domain Eukaryota; kingdom Metazoa; phylum Arthropoda; class Malacostraca; order Isopoda; family Trachelipodidae; genus Trachelipus; species Trachelipus rathkii. Next base: position 23,797 of record JABUQX010102238.1, on the reverse strand, counting down.
TCATATCAAAGCTTTTAGACAGGGTTTGCGCAACGCGTCACTGCTCCCTTACAGACTCCCTTCCTTGGAAAATTCCTCCTTCTTCTTTGATTATCTTACGTGTAAGATTTTCTCCGATCTACTCATATCTAACACTCTTTGATGGAGCTGTCCTCTTCCTCCTTTCCAGTTTAATTGTGGGTGTTCCACAAAGATCTTATTAACTACGTCTGCAGTCCTTGTTATTACCCCTTAACTTTTTCCTTCAACGAATCCTCAGCGTACTTACTAGCTCTGTTACACTCTTAGTGCGACGATACACTCCAACTCTACATTCTTCCACTCATTTCAAATCTGCTAACTCTTTCTCTTCTAGAGTTTCTTCTCGACCTCATCTTTCCGATTCTATTTTTGCCGATCTGGATGGGATTTCCTGGAAGAGTGACCTCAACTTGTGAAGTTCAACTTTTTACAAACTCAACTTCTTCACATTTCAATTTCAAACAAACCTCCCAACTTTCCTATCTATTTCGACGGCTCTCCCGTCTCACCTGTGGAAACCATAAACATTCTTGGTCTGAACTTGAACAATAAGCTATCTTGGAAACCTCATATCATAACGGCTGCTAAGGTGGCCTAAAGAAGCTGGGAGTTCTATTCAGGTTGCAATAATATTATCCGCCCTTGTATGGAGTACTGCTCCCACATTTGGTTCTGCCCTTCTTTTGGATAGAGTTGAGTCTAAGACTAAAAGATTAATAAACTATTCCCTAATTTCTAACTTCATTGATTCTATATCTTTGTGATATGACGTTGTTGCTCTATTTCTTTACTATAGGTACTGCAACGGTAGGAGCTCGAGGGTGTTGACTTCTCGCATTCCATCACCATTGTGTCGCCCTCTTAGCACAATGGGTGTCCTACTTTCTCACGATTTTTGTGTGAATATTAGGAACTCCAGGCTTGTTCGTTGTGGTTCCTTCTTCTCTCCAGCCACATCTCTTCTGTGGAACTCTCTGCATTCATCTGTTTTTCCTCCAGTATTTAATCTCCCTCTCTTCAAGTATTCCGTTTCCGGTCACCTCAGAAATTTGCGCTAAGTTTGAGAATGAGTGGGTTTCCCCATTATATTATTGTTTCTTTTTATTATTATTATTATTATTATTATTATTATTATTATTATTATTATTATTATTATTATTATTATTATTATTATTATTATTATTATTATTATTATTATTATTATTATTATTATTATTATTATTATTATTATTATTATTATTATTATTATTATTATTCTGCCCCCTTCCCTGAAAAG
>JABUQX010102238.1:15000-20000 GCA_015478945.1 Trachelipus rathkii | reverse complement strand
AATACGATATATAATAATATATATTATCATATATTATTAGTATAGATATATATATATATAATATATATACTATATAATATATTATATATAATATAATATATATAATTATATACGAATATATATATCAGTATATACAACATATATATAATCATTAATATATACCTAATATATATATATATATATATGATAATATAATATACATATATATAATATAATATATATATATATATGAAGTATATAATATATATATATATAATATATATATATAATATATATAGTTTTTCTTCATTACCGTTTTGCAGAGCTTGCCATACTGTTCTATATTGCCAATTAAAAAGAGCGGTACAATTGCTTAGCAGAAGATGTCACATTTTCCGAATTTTACCGTAAGGCAGTTGCAATATTTTGTTTGTTTTGTTTCCCTGCAAACCAGTTTTCAAATATATTTATTATTTTGAGGCTTGAAAGATTGGTCCTCATTTTAAATATGCCAAAATAGGCAGCTGTGTTTGGGCAACGAGAAAATTCCACAATCAGAAAACACAAAAATGAAATTGTTACGCTTTCCCCTGTGATTTTAAGAGATCTATCTATCTATCTATCTATCTATCTATCTATCTATCTATCTATCTATTATCTATTGCTAGTCCTAGCTATCCTTACGTATCTATTCTATTCTGATCGTATTATCTAGTATCTTCTAATCTATTCTACCCGCTGATCTATCTATCTATCTATCTATCTATCTATCTATCTATCTATCTATAATCTATCTATGGGGTTGGGGTGCGTAAACATCTGCCGGAAGCAGATTAATTAAGTAGGAGAACATAATGCAAACTGACCAAGAAGGTTCACCCCCCATTTCAACCCCTCCCACCCTTAAGTAAGAGACCATAGCAGCCAAAAATCCACCCTACAGTTTCATCCACCGCGATAGACCTCAGCCGAAGCATCTCGTTTGTTTTTGAAATTATCCCCTGTGTCAGCCCAAACAGCCATGCCCCTTCACAAAACCCACGCCTTTCTCTCCTATTATGCACCATTAATCTTTCCTGAAACAAACACACATTCCTTTGAAATCTTAAAAGATATAAAAAATAATTCGCTGGGTAAGAGGATTAAGAGTAAAAAATCTTGAATCATTTACAAACATTCACTTGTAGACAACACTATAGTTTGCATCATGGTTGCCAACATATTTTTTTATGATTAAAATATTTGAAAAGAAAACTGTTCAGGAACTAATTTCCCCAGCTGTACAATGTTGCATTTTTATACTTTCTATTAACAAAACAACTTCAACGATTTCTCTCCTTGATGAGGATTATACTTTTGCGTTCTTCTGGGATACATATAAATCATATTTTTTAATCAACATTATTTAGTTTACTAAAGTTATACATAGTTCTTTTAATAATTTTATTTCTTTCATGAATTATTTCACCTTGTTATTGATTAATTGAACGTTCAAAGCTGAAGTTTTTCTTTTCCTCTTAAGTTAAATGAGACTTTTTTAATTAAAAAAATTTCTTATAATTTTCAAATCTTGATAAATAAATACAATTAACTGTTAAAGTTCTTTTAATCCATTCCAGATTGTTTCAAGGTCTCTCTCTCTCTCTCTCTCTCTCTCTCTCTTCTCTTTCCTACTGCTCTCTCTCTCTTCTCTTCTCTCTCTCTCTCTCTCTCTCTCTCTCTCTCTCTCTTCTCTCTCTCTCTCTCTCTCTCGGTTTCCTTTATTTTTATTTTTTCCTAATATACGTTTCCTTATTACCTCCATTCATTATTTTTAGGAAAATAAACAAAAAATTGATAAATCTTTTCTAGTCTCTTCTAATCTATAACATGAATAAATTCTCCCTTTATTATCATTTTCTTCTTCTTTCGCGTTTGTTATTTCCTCTTTCTGAGTCTCTCCTGCATAAACAATTTTTAATGCCTCATAGAATTAACCTTCTTTTACCTTTCTATTAATTTCCGTTTTCTACTATCCCAATTCTCTCTCTCTCTCTCTCTCTCTCTCTCTCTCTCTCTCTCTCTCTCTCTTTCTCTCCCCTCTCTCTTCCCTCTCTCTCTCGCTCTCCGCTCTCTCGCTCTCTTCTCTCTCTCTCTCTCTCTCTTCTCTCTCTCTCTCTCTCTCTCTCTCTCTCTCTCTCTCTCTCTCTCTCTCTCTCTCTCTCTCTCTCTCTCTCTCTCTCTCTCTCTCTCTCATTCCTTTTTTTTCCATCTTTCTGTTTGTGATTGTGAGACAGAAGTGCACCATTTATGTCGATTGCATCTAAAAATCGCTAGCTTAAATTTTCTTTATAAAAGGGGCCAATGACCGAAGCGGCCGATAAGACCAAATTTCGCTTCTATGGATAATAAAAAACAACATAATTTTCATTTTTAATTCTTTTGCAGCTTATTTACCTTACTCGTCTCCCACATCAGGACTAACTTATTTCAATCCGTGGACACCCTCAAACACACACACACCCACACACACAAACACACACACATCACCACCTACACACACACACACACACACCTAGACACACACCCACACACAACCATTACACACACACAACATTAATAAAATTATCTCCTTCCATATCTGTTTTATCCGTAATATTATAATATATATATATTATATATATAATATATATATATAAAGCGCTTCCTTTCCATTGATTTTTTGTTTATTTTGAGAAATTTATAAAATAATTATGATATTAATATTATATATATAGTAATATATTATATATATACTATATATTATATATATATATACTATTTTATATATATTATCATATATATATATAATATATTATATATATATATATATGATATTATATATTTAATTTATATATTATATATATATAATATATATACTATATATATATATATATATATATGTATATAGTATAGATATATATATATATATATAATTATATATATAGTATATATTATATTATTATATTTATATCATATATATATAATATATATTAATAATATATAACTTAAAATGTACATAAATTAGTAATTGTTTTAAGATTTTAAAATAAATATTTATTAATATATATATATAATATATTTATATATATAACATAATATTATATATATATATATTTATATATATATACTATATATATATATATATAATATATATATATATATATATAATAATATATTATTATTATTATTAATATATATTATATATAGATATATCTATTAATATATAATAATATATCATATAATTATATATATATTAATATATATGATATAATATATACTATATATATATACTATAATTCATTATATATATTATATAAATACTAATATATATATATAATATATATATATAAATATATCTTTAATACAGTATACACTATATATATATATATATATATAATATATAAATAACACAAAATCCATGAAAAGTATTCCTTTCATTCTGATTTTTTGTTTTATTTTGAGAAAAGGAAATAAGAAATTTTAGAAACATTGACAAAAATTTGAGGTGCAACCCTAATATTAAAGACAATAATAGAGAAACTAATGAAATTCCAAACATCTGATGCAACTCGAGGAAGCAACAACAACTTATCAAACATTTGTCAGGAACTCGAAATGATAATCTTTTCCATAACAAAAAGTTAAAACATGTGTTCTGCAATTCATAAATAAATAATTAACTTCAATGCATAAGGAATCTAAAGTACGAATAAATAATCAGTTAAAATTATAAAATTCCTCATGCTACTTTCTTTTCATAAATATTTTCAGCACATACGCTGCTCTACACCGATATACGAAGGGAATGAACGTTTGAATGCAGTTTATTATTGTTTAAACAGAAAAAAATCCATATAAATTCACATATTTTATGAAAAGGTTAATAGTCTATAAATAACTATTTTCTCGCTCTTTCTCCTTCACACACACACACAAACACACCTACACACACACTATCTCTTTCTCACTCTCTCACACACACACACTATCTCTCTCTTTTATTCCATACTGTACTTGAAATATTGAATATGAAAAATTGCCATTAGAAGCACTGTTTTAAGAATCTTTATCATAAATAAATATATGGGGATTATATATTTATATATATATATATTATATATATAACAGGCAGATAAATACAATAGTGCGGGTCGGTGGCAAGGTGCGCCACGGAGAGGCTCAATCCTGGCCGCGCTCAGGGATGCGACCTGGCTGGCGAGCTCAAGCTCTAGGTGGCTGGCGTTACTGCGGAGTGTAGGGCTAAGTGACTGAGCCGTAGCAGGATTGATACAATCATAAGTACTCAATGACGGGATCGGGCGGGGACAAAGACACTGAAACGCGCCCGGCGGCCCGCGCGCAAATCGGGTTGGGCGATGCTGGGGCTTCGTTCAGCCCGATCTCGGGCTCTGCTCTGCTCTGCTACTGCTCTAGCTCTGGCTCTGCTCTGGCTCGGCTCTGCTCTGGCTAGAATCTGGGCTCTGCGCTCTGGCTCTGCCTTCGGCTCTGTCGTGCTCTGACTCTGCCTGCTCTGCTCTGGCTCTGCTCTGCTCTGCTATGAATCTGCGCTTCGGCTCTGCTCGGCCTGGCTCTGGCTCGGCTCGCGCTCTGCTCTGCATAGCTATGCTCTGGCTCTGGCTCTGCTCTGTCTCTGGCTCTGCTCTGCTCTGGCTGCTCTGCTATGAATCTGCTAGGATCTGGCTATGAATCGGCTCTCGCAACTGGCTCTGGCTCTGGCCTTGCTCTGCTCTGGCTCTGCTCTGCTCTGACTCTAACTCTGCTCTGGCGGGCTTTGCTATCCTGATTTGCCGCCACGCGCGGCTTTGCGTGCTCTGGCTCTGGCGCTCCTCTGGACCTGGTTCTGTCGGGGCGCTGGCTCTGGCTCTGGATTTTCTCTGACTCTGCTCTGGTTTCTGGTTCATATTCTGCTCTGGCTCTGGCGTCCGACTCCGGCTCTGGCTCTGCTTCTGGCTCTGCTCTGGCTCTGCTCTGGTCTGGTC
>JABUQX010102238.1:0-10000 GCA_015478945.1 Trachelipus rathkii | reverse complement strand
ATAATTAAACCAAAATATAAAATGTTATAAATCAAATTAATTATAAAGTAGTAATATAATTGACATCAATCATATACTTTTATTTGCATTAATACTTATCTAATTAAAAGAAATCATAGATGTAAAAATGTGCTTCCCACTATCTGAGTATCAAACAGCGGCATTTTATAGCATCAAAAACGGGAAGAATTAATCCGTATTTGGTAAAAATAAATAATGCGTATGCAGTTAGTGCAGAGAATTGCTGTCTGAGATGTGTATTAGTCTCTAGATGAGTAGAACTTTGAGTCAATGAATATCTGTATATAAGCTTAGAGATTGCCTTCTTGTCATACTTCTATTATACTTAGTTACATTCTCTTGTAGAGTGACGTAAATAAGAAACCCGTGAGATAGAGCTAATAAGTTATAAAGTAATAAAATAAAACTCTTTAATTGTATTCGAGTGACGAGTCATGAATTATAACCAATTTATAACAAATCTAATTTATTAATAGGATCGTACGACGCAGTAAACTTATATACCTAAACCAGATGATGGTATCTCTTTATATCTAAAACTTTTTTATTCTCTTTGAGTTTTCGAGTTCCCTTTTAATATAAGATTATTTATATTAATACGAGTCTTCTTCGTTTCTCTAGTTATTTGATAAACCTGAGTACGTAATCATTAAAAAAACTACAAATTATTAAAATAATATTTAACTTTTTTATTATTCTATATTTAAAAATTATATATATGCTATATATATGTGTATCAAAATTATTTATATGTTATTATTCGTATTATATAAATAAGATATTTAAAAAAAAGAAAGAGAAAACAAAAATCCAACTGCAAAATTTAGCAATTATATCTTTTCTCACAAACATATTTAATATTATTATGAGTACAGAGAAAGACTCTGATGCTCGTGTGTAACGACGAACGAGCGAGCACGAGACCGACAGAGAGACACATTGAGAATGAGACAACGATTGTATTATAGAAAGAGATAGAAGAGATAGAGATATATATACTAATATATATATATTATAATAATATATATAATACTATAACTATAGAATAGATGAAGATAGACTAGAAGTAAGAGAAGACTATATGAAGAGAGAGGAGAAGTATCCGAATAGATTAGTAAAGTTTCCTGGAGTAGTCAGCACAGTACTGATAATATATATATATATAGTATATATAATATATATATAATATATATATAGAGTAATAATAGTATAATATATATATATATATTATATATTATATATTATATAATATAATATAATATTATAATATATAGGGAGCTAGTCGTGAGATAATCCGATTCGTATCGTAGAGTCGAATAGCCAAGATTATCCGTATAAGTCGAGTCCGTGAGTATATAGTCGTAAAAATAAACTACATGTGCAAGTGAAGTCAGGAGATGATTCGGATCGGAATATTAAGTTCGTGATAAGTCGAAGAATTCCATGGTACAGTGGAGTCGGAGTCGGAGTCGAATATCCAAGTTAATGAGTATTATATATATATATAAGAGTCGGTATAAATTCGGTAAGCAGATCGAAAAATTACGATTGGAAACTAATTAATTCTTAATGAACATATTAGTATATAATTTAAAAATATTATTATTATATAATTATTAATTAATTATTATTTATATATTAATTAATTTATTATTTATTAATATTAGATTATTTTATTATATTATAATAATATATATGATTATATAATATTATTATTATTATTAATTAATTATTATTATTAATTATTTATATTATATCTATTATTAATTATTATTAATTATGTTATTATAATTATTAATTTATATTAAAAAGAAAAATAGATATGTAGACCAAATTGTCTAATAAAATATTATTTTATGTACCATAAATTTATTTCGCACTTAAATGATCTTAAAAAAATAAATTATTACAGATTTGAAATCCTATCGTAGAAATTATATGATAACATAATAATCTTACTGTGATATTGAATCTAGTGCCGCATTTATTATAAGATATTTACAGAGAGAGATTTTAAATGTTAAACATAGCTATCGTGTTGAGCGACGTGTATATTGACTTAACAGAATTATCCTTCCGACACAAATTGAATGATTTAGAACTATCAACATACGTATCAAACCTAGAAAATAATACTGATCAGTAAAACCGAATTTATAAATAAATACATATTACTGGATATTCTTCTTTCACCGAGCCGACTCTCCCTCTCTATTCAGATATTGCTCCAAAGATTTTCATGCTGCCGGAGTGTGAGAGGTTAGAGATATGCACCTTTGTCCGTATCAATCATTATGTCATCGAATTTATTCCGTTAGTAAATACTTCTGAGTATTAGTTTTATTTGCTCGAACTCGATACATTGTTCATAATATATCTGAGGGGTTATCTCAGTTAATCAGTTGTTAAACAATATGCTAATGCCTACCTAGCTCGCCGTACAAAAGATCTCTTGTGCCCCAATTAAACACGAGAAAATGCAGCATTATGATATGGACATAACTATATATTGTAGCCTACACAAGTCTAATACTTTACGTACACACCTTTTTAAAACTCGTCTTTTAGTTGAGGTATGAGTAACCATTATATCCAAAATTAAAAACGTAATTCAACTATCCCACTATCTACATATATAGTAATAACTAAACCATATGAGCGAACGAATAGTGCGACCAAGTAGACATACTTATTATATACGAGAGTTTTGATTTCTGACTTAGTTATTCACATCTTTACTAGTATTAAATTTTCCCGAGTCAAAATTAATATAAAGTTTATCAAATCGGAGCGATAAGTGAGTCGACTTGTAGCCAAATATGAAGTATAGACTAAGTTATCTAACACTCTACAGATCAAAGCACATGATTCTTACAATCCCCAAGTCCACAAGAAGTTCAGCATTTGGACCAATAGGTTTGCACAAGTAGCACAAGAATCATAAAACCTAAAATTATATATACGATTAGAATCTCTTATGTAAGAGTAGATACAAGTGCAAAACTGAGAGTTTTCCATTATATTCATTTGCATACTAACAAAAGATAAATAACACATTGCGCAATCCTTATTCGAGCATATAAGAAGATGATGTTGACAATTAGACTACTAAAGTCCTGAGATAATGAAGACACTAGTCCCAGAGGATGAACAAATATAGATAAATATTATCAAGCATTTGATTATTAATTATATATACATAGAAAAAACACAATACAGACCCATTAAGGTACAATATCCAAAAAGTACGAGATAAATGAGTGAATATGCCAAAGAGATAGACAAAACTCATATCAAACTTTATTATTGATGAAAAATTGATGTGTAATCAGAGCTATTAACCTAATAAAATAGCTTGCTGAAGACTACCACACTACAGAGCGCGTTATAAAGATATAACATCTGACAGCGGTGTTTTAAATAAGATATGTTTCACCAGGATGTTGTTTCCAGATTGGACAATTAGACAGATCCCGAAAGCAAATCGATTATTGTTACTCAAAGTGGTTCAGTCCACAGTCTAGTGTTCATAATCCTTATAATTTGTTTTGTTTAATATAATAGTTTGTCTTTAAATTGAAATAAATCGTCGATTTTAATTAAGTACAGGATAGTAATTAAAAATTCTAACATACAATATAGAGTGTGGCTCTCAGTACAACTCTCTATGTGGAGTGTAGGATATATATTAGTATAGTGAAACACTTCTATATAATTATTATGCCAATCGCTATCAATGACCATAGATAACATTATATGAACAAACGCTAATTTACTTACATTCATATATAGGCAAATAATATGTGAATTCAAGTTGTAAGCTTTATGATAAATTTATCATAATTTATCATATTGATTAACTATAAAGATATAAGATATAGGTCGGTAATAATGCTGTTATAGTTATATGGGAAATTTCGTTTCGTAACACTATTAAACCGCACATATGATTAATTACATAAGTCTCAAAGCTAGAGTAAACATTTTACTGAGTTTTTGTGTTAATTTTAGCAATCCATATAAGTATATCATTACTAATATTAATCCCAATAAATAATAAATATGAAAGGAAAATAAATAATAACATAAATATTATTGTAAAAAGACGGTCAGATATTTAAAAAATCTATTTGACATGAAAATTTAGATACTCTTGAATAATTATTGTAGATTCATATTTAAAAATTATTACCGTTTTGGTGAGTAAGAACCATTTATCTTAAGTAAATAATATATCAAGTAATTCCGGAATTATTGGATAATACTTGACCTTATTTGCGTAGTAGATATATATATATATATATTAATATAACCTTCATAATTTCGGTGTATCTATATAAATATTTATACTTTCCACATGGAAAAATATGAATTTATAACTTAATAAGAGTGAGGGATATTTGATTATCCTATTAATAAATAAAATCATCTTATTATAATTTGTCCAGAAATCTTTTATGTTATTATTTCATAAAGGATCTCATATCAATGCTTAATTTATATAATATTAGTTATTATTTATATATTATATTATTATTATTTAGTAGTATTATTATCATTATTATTTAAATTATTAATGTATTATTATATATTATTATTATTTATAATATATTAATTATTAAATAAACGAATAAGGTATTTAATATGCATTTTATAATGGCTGTTTATAATAAAAAATGAAAAAATAATTTTGACATTTTATATTTACGTTATACATTTGTTTTCGCAATGAGTCCAGTAAATATATTAATTTATGTTATTTATCAGTAGTAGCGATATATACTTAATTTATTAGCGCTTACATATACTCATCCCCACTTATCTTCATACTATAGTAGACTTGTAATACTACCTATATTAATTATATATTTATCTTATATAATATAATATAATAGCATTTTGGTTTGTTAATTTAATTGTTACAAAGTGTAGTATATATTTTATAACATCTGAAGCAAGCAAAAAAAAAAACTAAATCTAGCATGAAAACTATAATCATTTCTATCGTTATAATGTAACTATACTGTAATGCAACTAATCTGAGTCAAGAGTCTAAATTATGAATTTTAGATACTTACTGGATCGGCGAGTCGGTAGTATATATACGGAATTCTAAAAATTTTTGTTCTAAGTGGTAGATCTTGAATACATATACAGCGGTAATCGAGTCGAAATTTTTATGTTAAATGTAGATAAGTCGTAAAGTCTGAGTATAATTAATTTATTTGATTAAGTAGCTATAGTCGAGTATATAAGCCGTGAGTAATTCGGAGTCGAAAAATCCATAAATATGTAAATATTTAATATAGTAGAGTCTAGGTAGTCGGTATACATACTGAATAGTACGAAAAAAATTTATTTAACTATCCTATAACATGTGCGTGTTCCGAACCTCCTATTTTATAAAACATTTCAGCTGGTAAGTCTAAATTTTTTTTATTTATATATAAACTATAAATATAATACATATTATATATATATATACATATATATATATATTAATAAATACTACTAATATATATAATATATAATATATATATTTATATATTAATATATATATATAACTATAGTCATTATATATATTAATATATAATATATATATATATATAATCATATATATATATATATATTAATATATCAGTATATATAATTATAATATATATAATATATATATTATATATTTAGTATATATATAGTTTATAATATATTAATATAATATATATAAAATAATATATATAAATATATATATACAAATATATATAATAATATATTAATTAATATATATATATAATTATATATATAATAATATATAATATATAACTATATATATATTATAAATATTATATATATATAGTATATATTATATAATATATATATATATAGATACTAATAATATAAGTTAATTATTATATATATATATATATATATGATATAATAATATATAATATATAATATATATAATAATTATAATTATATATATAATATATTATAATATTAATATTATAATATATATTATATATATAATATATATATATATATAGATATATATGATTAATATATATATTAATATATATATATATTATATATATATATATATATAATTATTATATATATTCTCGGTATATATATATATAAAGACAACCTATATATCTATCATGCTGTATATTTAACTAATAGATATATAATAATAATATAGTAGATATATAATATATTAATATTAATATATACTATATATATCATATAGTATATATATAATATATATATATCATATATATATATATATATTATATATATTAATATAAATATTATATCTATATAATAATTATATATATATATAAAAATAAAAAGATAATATATATTAATATATTTATAATGTTTCATGTAGTCTTAATGATTCGCCATAACAGAAAATGTAATTAAGATATTATGCTTGAAATTAAAATGTAAATTAGTACAACTGTATTCAGAAAAATAAAATAAATATTATTTAAAAGGTAATTTAGTAAATATACAAGCTAGTTTTCTATGGTATCTAAATTTTTTTATGTATAATCACCCGTTTGTGATATAAAGAAGATTATTAATATTTCTCGAAAATATATCCTAAAATTACCTTTTTTTTTTTTTTTACGATATAAAGTTACCTTAAAAATAATTACATCACAAATTATATACTCTTCTTATTATTATATTATTATATATATTATTATTAAATTATAACTTAGTAATAAAATTTCTATTATATATATATCAAATAATTATTATTATTATTTATAATTATTATATATTATTAATTATTATTATTATTATTATAATATTTATTAATTATACATTATTATATTATATTAATATTTAATTATTATATTAATTATTATATATTATTATTTATTTATATTTTATTATATTAATATATTATATCATATTATTTATCATTAATTAGATTTACTATTATGTTATGAATTATTAAATCATATATATATATATATATTATTTATTATTATTATTATTATTATTTATAAATAATTATATTTGTTTTAGATTAGTTATATTATATTAATAGATTAATTATCCTATATATTATTTTTTTTTATAATTATATTAGTTAATTATTATTATTATTTATTATCTAATTATTATATTATTATTATTATATTATTATTAATTATTATATTATATTAAGTTAGTAATATTATATTAATATATTAATTATTAATATTTATTAATTATTGTTATTTATCTAATAGTATTATATTATTATTATTATCATAATTAATTATTGTGTGTGCTTTTATATGTATAATCTAATTATAATTATTAATAGAATTTAATTATTATTTATTTAAACGATTTAATTCAAAATTACCTTTTTGTAATGTTTTCCCAACTCTAATCCTAATTATATTGCTAAGATTGAAGATACAATAATTAATTAAAATATATATATATATATATATAATATATATATTAATTAATATTTTTTATTAATATTATAGTATTATAATACATTGATTATTATATTATTAATTAAGTAATACATTTATAAATTAATTAAGAAATCAATTAATGAATTAATTATTTTTTCATTCAATTTAATTTAATATTATAATTTACTTTGCTTTCCCAACTTTAATATAAATTAGGTCTAATAAAAATATATTTTGTTATAATATATTAATATTATATATATTATTATATTATTATAAATTATATAATAATATATATAATTACTTTAAACAGTTTTGATTGCATTAAATATGTAATTTAAAATATAATTTACAATTGATTTCAGTTAGAGAGTTGAATATTTAATTAATTTCAAAATAATTTTATGAAATTTAGAAAATATTAATTAACATCTAAATCCTTAACATTATTATTATATATCTTGTCTCTAACTTATAAAATTCATAATCAATTTAATTCTTGTTAAATTATTGGCTAGTATGTAATAGTTTACATTATGGTCTTAACTAATAACTGTTCTCTATAAACTTATGAAAATTATTATATTTAAATTATTATTAGTTATACATTATTAATTTATTATTATATTATTATTAGTATGTAATTCGAACTATTATCTTACAATTTATTAAAAATCATTGTATAAATCTTTTCATAATATATCTATGTATAATAATATGTCTTTTGATTGTAAAATTATAGGTTTTTATATATTATTTTATAATATCTAATATATGATTATTAATTAGATTATTATTATATAAGATTATATATATTATTATATTATGGTTATTTATTATAATTATATTTAGAGTTATATTATTATTTATTATTATTCAATATTAATTATATAATTTTAATTAGTATAATTATAAATTGATATTTATTAAAGATAATTTATATTTACTTATTATGCTAATTCATCTACTTAAGTAACAGCTTGGTGACTCTTTTATATTAATATAATTTTTTTCCTATGAGATTATAAATTATTATATATTTATAATAACTTATTTATAATAAAAAATTTATTACAAACTAAAAAATTATATAATTATATATATTAAAATTATTCTGATTATAGGAAATAATGAATAACGTTGAGATAGATATATAATATATATATAATAATTCATAAAAATAAAATTTTTTTATAATTTATTATCATTTATTTAAAATAATTTGTAAAATATGTATTATATAATTATATTAGGTAAGTTATCATCGGCAAATTTTATAGAATATTTAAGATATTATAAAGTAGATTAGACCATCGACTGTATATTGTTCATCAATTTAACTCATGTCCTATATTTTCACAATTATTAATTATTAAATATATGTATTATATTCATATGAATATAACAATTGAAGAAAATACATATAATAGTATATCTACAATAAACTAATTAAAGTTGCAATGAGTACATTAATGTATAAATATTAGTTTACGGCGAATAATAAGAAGTCATATTCGGCACTATGATAGTAGTACCATCATAAGATAATATATCTGATCTTCATTAATTACAGCGCTCCTGAGCAGGCTAATAAGTGCGACACGAATTCATACAGAGGAGGAGTGACCCGGTCCAAGTGGCCTTGATAGAATGAAGTTCTTATCCATTATATACTGTATAAGATCTTGTAATATGAATAAATACGCTCAACCTTAGCTCTATTCACTTGGAAATCTACCCAATTTATCTGGAAACTTTTTCCAGATATAGGTGGTGCATAAGTAATGAGCAATACTTATATATATAATGACTCAACTATATGTTTACCTCATATTAACTGATAAATACTAGTGACAATAAGAGCTTAATTATTCCACTATTGCTCCTGTATAGATATTAATAGTGGTCTCCCCTTCTGTTTTCGTTTAGAAAAGTTTTATTATCACAATCAATAATATTTTATGACAAATGCTTTCCCAGGCTCTCCTCCAATAGATAGAAGAAATATGATATATTATAGAAATATAATGTATCAAACATATAATACATGTACTATATATTATCGTAGTATTATCTTAAGATATATACGTATCTGATTATGTAGAGTCCTACATATAAAATAATTTCCGCTTTTATCAAATTTACTACAACAGTATAAACTAAGGAACATGAGACTGAACTTTAATAACTATACATAATAATTATATAATATTATAGTTGAAAATAATAATTATATAATATATATTATCCATACGTATATATAGTAATCAAGAGTAAGATTATCATTAATAATTGATTTTCTAATAATTCACTCTAAAGTACTAGAATTAATGATAAGTAGGATAGACCTAGGGTATATAATGTATACATATGATATATACATCGAGTCCAACAATAGGATATTCTCCATTGATAGTAATGTAAATATATAATATGTCCTGTTGTCCTGGTTTAAGCTGACTCATATAAATATATATAAAGGCCATGTATAATCCCTTAAGCCATATAACTATTAAATGTACTTACTCCTTATATCATATTCTATATATATATAT
>JABUQX010102237.1:7500-14173 GCA_015478945.1 Trachelipus rathkii | reverse complement strand
TTATTGGGATTGTAAGCCTCGATTTTACACCCGCCTAACAATTTGCGCAAGCTAATCCCAAATACAAAGGAAAGAAATATCTATCTCTTACCTTTTTCGAGTTACGTCGGACCCTTAAGTACGCGCTTGTTTTTTTCAGTGCGGTACCTTAGCGAGAAATTCTTACGCAGATCGGGGTATTGTTCAGGGATGTTAAATTAATTTCTTCCAATGCGAAAAGAGCGGTCATGCGGAACACAGCTCAAATACGTAATGTAATCGATCTAATGTGCTCCATAGTTCTTGCAGTAAACTACTTTATAAAATCTGCACATATTATGTACTAACAATTATGATAATAAAAATCAAAATAATAATAATAATAATAATAATAATAATAATAATAATAATAATAATAATTAATAATAATAATAATAATAATAATAATAATAATAATAATAAAAATAATAATAATAATAATAATAATAATAATAATAATAATAATAATAATAATAATAATAATAATAATAATAATAATATTATAATTAATAATATAATAATAATAAGAATAATAATAATAATTAATAATAATAATAATTAATAATAATAATAATAATAATAATAATAATTATTATTATTATTATTATTATTATTATTATTATTATTATTATTATTATTATTATTATTATTATTATTATTATTATTATTATTATTTTAAATAATTTTCTTGATTTATTTAATTCTTAAAATAGGAAAAACAATATATCCTCCTTCTTTGCAAATTTTCTCTTCCTCTTCTTCAACCAACAACGGTTTGGAAGCGCCTATCTTCGTCTTCGCCGTTGTCGTCATTCCCAAAGGAGCTTCGTCAGTCTACCACGTGACCTGAGGGAGAAAATTGAAGGACCTCAGAAAGGGATTTAAAGATTTAAAGCCCACATATAGTTAAAGGTTAAATAATGGAAATTAAGGAACCCATTTAAGAAAGAGTGCGGAAATATACAATAATGAAGAAAGTGTAAAATATTTGTGTGTTTGTGTGTATGAGAGAGAGAGAGAGAGAGAGAGAGAGAGAGAAGAGAGAGAGAGAGAGAGAGAGAGAGAGAGAGAGAGGAGAGAGAAGAGAGAGAGGATATATGTATGTATGATAAAAGTGAGCTATTTTAATTTTATAATGACATTATGTGATGAAATGTTAAAAGGTTAACAAAGAACGATCGATCGGTTACCATGGTAGAAAAACTCGACTTTAAATGGACTCGATTGGATTTGAATGGTACATGATGGAGGCTTGAAAGTTTTGGGGTTTGGGGATTTGGAGAGTTTGGGGCAGGGTTGAGGAGCTTGTGTATTATTTTCCTTTTGTCCTTCCACCTCATACTACACCATTTTAAAATTGTAACACTCCGACTCCGTCTCAGTCATCTGAAATTAATTATAATACAATAAATTCATTATATAATAAGTAGGGTCCCATTTATTGCATTGCCAAAAAGCTTCTTTTTTCCGGATCAACCCAAACCCCTGCAGCTCCGGTGCTCCGGTGGTCCGCTTTGATTTTGGGAGACTCTTTTCACTTTCATTACAGATAGTAATAATAATAATCAGGTAATAAAATAAAATTACTAACAAACAAACAAAAAAAAAACATTTATGCATACGAGTATCATATTTATAAAAACCGGAGCTGGAGACTCCGAAACGGTGCCGGTATAAAAAAAAAATATCGAGTGGAACCGGTCAGAATAATAAAAATTGTGTAGCCGAAGCCAACATTTTTTTGGGGGGAGGGGGGGTGTTCAGCAGAGGTCAGAACTTGGAAATATTAAAATGCCGGAGCATCGGTATCGGTATTTTATAATGATAGAGTGTTAACCTGGCTAGAACTGGCAATCAAAATTACTTGCTTCGCAACCTTATATAATATCAATATTTCATAATTGCGAAGTAAAATCAAATAATAATAATAATAATAATAATAATAATAATAATAATAATAATAATAATAATAATAATAATAATAATAATAATAATAATAATAATAATGATAATAATAAAATAATTAATAATTTAATAATAATAATATTAATAATAATAATAATAATAATAATATATAATGATTATATAAATAATAAGAAAATACTAATAATAATAATAATAATAATATAATAATAATAATAATAATAATACACTAGAAAATAGTAGTAATTTTAACTACTAGAAGTAGTAAGCAGTATTTAACTATTTTTTATTACATTTACTACCCGGTAGTTTATGTTACGAATTTACCTGGTTAAATTTTTACTATTTATTGAGTTTCAATGAACTTTCATATGGAGTAGGTTTGACTTTTTAGTAGTTTAAATATTTTTCCGAAAGTGGTTAACATTCTGTAAACCCAATAGTGGTAAATTCTACTACATAACATTTACAAACAACACCGATATCTTAGTAATTATAAAACCCGATTTAATAAATTAGGCGTAAGACTTTAGTAATTTTTACAATTACTATTTTTGTATGTTATTTTGACTATCCAGTTGAAAAAATATTTACTCATTATTTGCTGGTAAATATCAAGAAATATTTACTACATATTTGCTGGTAAAATTATCAAAGGAAATTTAAGTACTATAGGTTGTTGTTATTACTATAGAAAATATAATTGGAAGTAGTTTTAATTTTTGTAATAGCTATAATATCATTGTTGAAATAATATAAACACTGTTTTAGTAGGTTTTAGATACTGACTCAGACACCTTCTCCAAACTCTTTCCTTCTTCTTGACACGAATCCGTCTTCCTTTCTCCACTTCATCTTATGTATTCTCAATTTCTTCTTGTTTCAGGCGGGACCCCCTTCCCCTCCGAAGGGGTCCCCTGTACTCCGGCCCCAACTCCTTACTCCTTCCTTCTCTATGCAATCCAAATTTGATCTTTCTACAGGTATTTCCTATTTTTATAGGCCAACACCCGCTGAAGGGAGCCCTTATGGAGTAACTTCTGGAAATAGTATATATATATATATATATATAGATATATATATATATATACTTATAATAATATTATAGATATTATATATTATAGTATATATATATAATTATATATATAATATAATATTATACATATATATAATATATATATATATTATAGTATATATATATATATATATATATATATACTTATATATATTAATATATATATTTATATATATACCTATAATATATATATATAAATATATATATAACATATTATATATATATATATTATAACTATTTATATATTATGTTATATATATTATATATATACTATAATATATAATATATATATATCTATATATTGATATACATATAAAATTAATAGTATATATATAATATTTATATATATTAATTATATATATATATATATATATATATATATATAATTATATATAATATTTAATATAATATATAATATTATCTATATATTATTTAATATATATTTATACTTATATATATATATATTATATATATATATTATATTACTGTTATTATATATATATATATATAATATATATATAATATATACTTATATATAATATAGTATATATATATTTATATATATAATTATATATATATATATTTAATATATATTATATATGTATATATTATTTATATAAATTATTAAATATATTATACATATATATAAGATTAATATATATATATATATATTATAAAATATATATATTATATATATTACAGATAAAGCGAGTATATAAAAATTTAATTTTATCGTGCAATATCATTATCCGCCATGGTCTAGTGGTTAGACAATAGGAAGCTAAAGAGGTGAGAGTTCGAATCCTCACTCCAGAGTGGCCGGTGATCGAATCAATATGGATCAATATCAAGAGTTCAATGACGTGATGTGACGTAATAATATAAGGTATTGAAGTAATTAAATGCTGATAATGATGTGGTCAATGCGTGAATATGATATTTTACAATCACGCAATGACAACTACACAAGTAGTAAATATAACGCTTCAAATCAGTAGTAAAATTTACTACTTCTCTTTCTACTATTAGTTAAAGTAGAAAAATTAGTTAAAATTAAGTTGTCATTTATACAACTGAACAAAAGTTCATTTTACTACTAAACTAAAAAGCGTTTCGACTACTAAAGTAGTAGTTTTCATTCTACTATCCAAAAGTAGTAAGTAATTTTTAGAGTTGGAGCCCAGGAACCCGAAAATTAGTAGAAAAACTCAAAAGTTTTATTTAACTAAACTTTTTTCTAAGTGTAATAATAATAATAATAATATTAATATAATAATAATAATAATAATAAATATATAATAATTCTAAAATAATACATTTAATAAGGTTGGAAAATAATTTCTTTGATTTTAAAACTAATAATAATTAATCAAGAATAATAATAATAAGAATAATAATATAATTAATAAATAATATAATATAATAATAATATATAATAAATAATAATAAATATAATAATAATAATTAATAACAATTATAATTAATAATAATAATAAAAATAATAATAAAATAATAATAATGATAATAATATAATAATAATAATAATAATAATTAATAAATAATAATATATAATATAAATAATAATATTATAATAAATAATAATAATGATTAATAATAATAATAATAAATTGTTGAAATAATAATATTAATAATAATAATAATAATAATAATAATAATAATAATAATAATAATAATAATAATAATAATAATAATAATAATAATAATAATAATAATAATAATAATAAGAAATAATTTAATATAATATAATAATAATAATAATAATAATAATAATAATAATAATAATAATAATAATAATAATAATAATAATAATAATAATAATAATAATAGCACAAACTCCTTTACATCGAGTGTTAGGATGTATCTTGTAGCATCAGACTGTGGTACGGCGATAAAAGTACCTTGTTTCGAGAAAACGCTGTTGTATTGCAGCAAACGTTCCCTTCGACTGATATTTTCGATTTGGGTAAGTTTGGGCATACATCAGACCACGGCAGTAGCCAGGATGATTATAGGGGCTCTAAAACCACCCGAAATTATTTATACTATCAAAAAAATTATAGCTTCAATCTTTTAATTTTAAATTATAAGAATTATAAAACTTGCAAAATAATAATAATCAAAGCAAATTATGAGTATATATTTAATAGAAATGAGGAAAACGTTTTTGTGGTTCCTGAAGATTTATTAAGTTTTAGTGACTGTTGAAAGAACAAAAGGAGAATCTCTCAAAAAAATATGAAGGTTGAAATAAATAGGGACTTTCTGATTGGATAACAATATGATGGTGCAGAAACTATGAAGAAAAGTTTTAGAAGTGTTC
The DNA here is from genome assembly GCA_015478945.1 of Trachelipus rathkii. Classification (NCBI taxonomy): domain Eukaryota; kingdom Metazoa; phylum Arthropoda; class Malacostraca; order Isopoda; family Trachelipodidae; genus Trachelipus; species Trachelipus rathkii. The sequence goes on along the minus strand of JABUQX010102237.1, from coordinate 8,816 downwards.
AATCAGTCTAAGTCATTCAGTGGTACTGTATGTTCATAATAATATTTATTGGAGAGGTTGAAACGTCTGGTTCAGGAACTATTTTAGGTAGAGAATTATTTTAATGGAAAAGAAGGGGAAAGATTTTCCCAGATACAAAATGGACAAAGCTAACACGAAAAACGAAACAAAATGTATTCAGTTAGAGAGTTACGAGTTAGAGAAGTTTTTAAAGCAATTGTCAAAGTTTTGGAGGAGCTTGAAAAGGATCAAGATATGGGACCTTCATTATAAACATCAAATATATTGAAATATGTAATCACGAGCCAATTGGTTACAAGTTTAATCATCTTGAAAATGTGATGTTTGCTTTGAAAGATTTCCGCACAAACATCGACGAAAAAGTTTCAAATATTTTGGAAGTTGGAACAGAATTTCTGCTTTCTATTAGTAAAGGTCTATTCTTGTCAGAATCAATGTAAAATTAAAAGGCAGTTGGAAATAAAGCAATATTATTCCATTTCTTGTTGATCTTTCAACACCAGTTAGAGAGCAAGTTCGTTATTGCAAGATCAATACTTACCAATCTTATAGAGCAATTCCATCGAAATCTTTAATAAGTAAACAGAAGCAATTGTCCATCCGAATCTACTTCAAAATTTTAAGAATTTTGTAAGTAAATTTAATCTACTCAAATTCATCTTTGGATTGTTAAGGATTTTAGCATCCATCTCACTCAGAGCAACATGCACTCCAGAAAAAATATTTCGCTACTCTGAAAAAGATCAAAACCTGCTTTCTCAATTCTACAGGAGAAGAAAATTTCCTGAGGTTTAATGAGCGTTCAGCGAAGCTACACAACATTAAAGGAGAAAATTTTCAATCATTTTGCTTTGTTAAGAAAGCGAGAAGAATATATTTTTATGCATTAAATTATTTTATTTTTTGTATTTTGAAATTGCTATCAATGATAGATAATATTTTATTTCCTCATATATATATTATATATTATATATATATATATATTATATATATATATATTCCAAAAAAAATATATATATATATTTATATATATAAATATATATAATATATATTATATATATATATATATATATATATAATATAATATATATAGTTTTAATTCAATACGCTTCTTACTTGCTTGATCTTTTGTATATTTATTTTTTGTCTCTTTACCCTAGGTTAGCCAAGTGAAATGTAAATTGCTTTAAATTTTTTAACGTGTAAATAAAGTATAACTCTTAAAACATTTTCACTAACCTATGGTAAAGAGATAAATCATACTCACTATATATTACAAACATATATATATATTA
>JABUQX010102236.1:30000-62261 GCA_015478945.1 Trachelipus rathkii | reverse complement strand
AATAATTAATTTTTAATTATTAATTATATATATATATATATATATATATAATTAATTATATATATATTATATATAGATATATATATAATGTGATCTATACTCTATATATAATATATACTATATATAATATATATATATACTATATTTGTTACTATATTATCAAAATATAATAATTATTTATCACCATTTCTATATATTCTAATAGTATATATTATATATTAATATAGAGTATAAGTATAATATTTTATTAGTAATATATTATATATATATATATATATATATATAGTATATAATATATAATATATATAAAGTATATATATATATAGTATTCGTGTAATATATAGATATTATATATATATATACGTATATAATATTATATATATAGTATTATATATATACTACTATATATATGGTCAATTGGAACAGTCTAGATAGGCCTATGAGGCTTCTAAGTATTAGTCTTATTTTTGATTTATTTGTGGTTGACTGGGATGGGCACATTCTAGAGTGGCCCAATGCGGCTCTAATTCATTAACTTTTATTGTTGACTGGACAGTCTAAATAGGACCATGCGGCTCTTAAAGATTAGTCTTATTATTAGGGTAGACTGGAAACATTCTAGAGCAGGTAATGCAGCTTCTAATTATTATTTCAGAATAATAATTAGGAGCTGCATTAACCCCTTTAGAATGTTCCAGTCAACCATAATAAATAAGAATAATACTTAATAAGACGCCCCGCATGCTCCTTTTTAGACTGTTCCAATCAACCATAAAAATAATAATTAAGAAGCCGCATAGGCGCCCCATCTAGAATGTCCCAGTCACCCAAATAAATAATAAATAAGAATAATACTTAAGAAGCCGCATGGGCCTATCTTTACTGTCCCAGTCAACCCAATATAAGTTTAATAATTAGAACAAATAATAATTAAGCCACAATGATCCCTCTAGATGTCCCAGTCAACTCATTTTAAATAAGAATAATATCTATAGAGCCGCATTGACATTTAGCTTTCCCCGATGTACGACAATAAAAATTAATAATTGCAGAAGGGCGCATTAGCCCCCATAGAATGTCCAGTCAACCATAAAAGATAGAATTAGAATAATTTGAATTAATAATTCAAATGTAATAGTGAATAGTATTTATAATTAGAAGCCACATAGGCCTACCTAGACTGTCCCAGCCTCAACCAACAATAATTTAAATTAAGATAATAAATTATTATAAGTCGCATCGCCCCCTATAGAATGCTCCAGCTCAATCCAAATAATTATAAATAAGAATAATAATTCAGCAGCCGCATGGGCCTATCTACAACTCATAATAAATAGTACATAAGAATAATAATTAAGAAATAATTTATTCTTAATTATAATTGTTATGCGGTTGACTGCGCAACAGTCTAGAAAGGCCCAATGTGGCTCTGAATTATTATTCTTATTTATTAAATTTTGTTGGTTTATAGGAAAAGTCTATGGGATTTTTTTTTTTTTTTGCCCCCATTGTAGCTTCTTAATTATAAAATACCATTCATTAATTACATTAATTATTATTAAAAAAAAAATTTTTAATCTTAATTTTATGGTTGACTGGGACATTCTAGAGGCACAGTTGTCTCAATATTAATTTTATTAAAAAATGGCCATTATGTTGTAAACATTAAAGAATATAAAGATTTAATAAAGTTTAAGTTGTGGCCTGTCAGACTGTCAGTCAACCACTAACCAACATGCTCATGCAAAATCCACAAAGCACCCTAGGGCCTGTCAAATTACTGTAACTACAAATCCACCAATTGGCTAGTCAAAACCTATATGATATATGATTGATATCCAAACCATCTCACATGCATTAATACTAAGTTATGGTCAGCCATGCAGTCCTGAATTAATAATAAACTACTGTAACTAAAAACTCGCAATTTGCGCTTCGCTCTAAAATATTTTATATGAAACCCACCATCCATATACCCATCCAACCCTTTCTTAAGATGTCATGCAATCGAGTACACACTTCAACAACCTCCTTTTGCGCCAATCTATTCCAAAATTTAAACAACCCTATACTGAAAGCATGCTTTCTTATATCAAGATGGAATGCTTCTTAAGTATTCGGGTTTTATTTAATAAATATTATTCTTGTTTATTATGAGTTGACTGGACATTCTAGAGTAGAGAAATCAATGTGGCTTCTTAATTATATTTTTAATTATTTAATTCATTATTGGTTGACTGCGGACCTTCAGCCTAGATAGGCCCATGCTGTTTCTTAAGTATTATTGTTTTTTTAATGGGTTGACTGGGACATTCTAGAGTGCCAATGCGGCTTCTTATTATTAATTTTTATTGTTGACTGGGACAGTTTAAAAAGACCATGCGGCTTCTTAAGTATTTACTCTTATTTATATGAGTTGACTGCGACATTACTAGTGCGCGGACAATGCAGTGCTTACTTAAGTATTATTACTTAATTATTAATTATTAATGGTTGCACTAGGACAGTCTTAGATAGCGCCCATGCGCTTGACTGAATTATATTTGACTTTATTAATTATTAATGATTGACCTGGGGGAACATTCTAGAGGGGCCAATGCCGGCTTTTGAATTATTATCTTAATGTATTATATTATGTTGGGTTGACTGACAGTCTAGGGTTAGCCCATATAGGCTCTTTAAATATATAATTACTATTCATTAATTAAATTAATTATTATAGAAAATTATTCTTTAATTCTTTAATTTTTTTACGAGTGATATGGGACCACTCTAGATTGGATCTGCGTCTTCTTACTTGTAATATATATATATATATATATATTATATATTATATATAATATATATATTATATATATAGATATTATATATATATATATATATATATAGAGTGACTAAAATATATTTTATACTTATTTTATATATCATTATATATCATATATATGATATATATAGTATATATATAGTATAATTATAGGTATATATATATCGCGTGACGTCACGCATCGAACTGAAAAAATCAAAAATTCAAAAAAATCAAAAAATCAATAAATCAAATTTATCAAAAATTAGTTTTTTTCTAAAAAATCAAAAAAATTCCCCAACCCTGCTATTATTGTTTTTGTTTTACAGTTTTCACCACTTTTTTTTTTTTTTTTTTTTTTTTTTTAATAATGTGCAAAACATGGCCACATTTAAAAATTTTGTGTAGGCTAGATTTATGTTCAACTTTCAATAGTCTATTTATGAAATTATGGTAATAAATATGCGCAGATGCTTCATCCCGATTTTCTAAAAATCACAGATAATCCCTTATTCGTTTATGCATTAGTGCTAAAAAAACTTAGTTTGCGTTCGGTTTTGCTCAACTTAAGCGCAAAATCGTAAAAATGCTCATCAAACGTATAGGGAATATTCCTTAATCTGTAAGCCGTTGCTATTGTTATACAGAATTTAATCTTTTATATTACACAGAATTAGGAATCATTACATTTGGTGCAGCATTGTTGACAATTTGCGCTACGATTGACCAAAAACAAACTAAACGCAAACTGAAGCATTTTTTTTAGCACAAATGCAAAAATAAAAACGGCTTAAATACTTCTAAAAAAATAATAATGAAGAATAAAAAAAAATAAAACAAACAAACGTGCGCGCCTCTCTAGGAAAAAAAAGCTGCGTCATAGTCCGTTTGAGAGTAAGCTATCAATATTATATTTTAGAAGATAATCGATTTATGATAACTGCGTTCCGAAGCCGAGGTGCAGCCCATGTGCAAAATCGCACTCGAAAAACGCGTCAAATTGAAAAAAATTACATTAACCAAACAGAGAACAGGAAATTTGAGAACCTGGAAACGCGACCGATCAGATCGGATCAGCTGACAATTGTAGACAATACTCTTATTCTTATATTTATCTATTTATGAAATAATACGATATATTAGTATCCTTAATATATAAAAGTGTAACTGAACTATCAAAAATTTTGCGCAAAGCCATTCCGACACATGTCTTTTGTTAAATAAATTTGTTTCGTAAACAAAAGCCTGCGGCGTTTCCCGAAAGCGACTGGAGCCCGGGCGGGCACACAGCTTGCATTGGCCATGTTTCCCGAGCCCGTTTGTGCACTTCTACGTCACGTTAACGTCACAGTCAGGCGCCCGTTCTTAAATTCCTCGATTTCGGGATATTAGTAAACGGCGGGCTGCGGAAGGATACTTTGTTACAAACAAATTTCTTTACAAAACATGTGTCGGAAATGGCTTTCCAAAAGTTTTTTAATATTTTATTGTTAACTTTATATTAAGGATACTAATATTTCGTATCAAAACATCAATGAGAAATCCCTGACATCAGTGGTTTGTGAATACTCGATTCGATATATGCATTTTATTTAAACATCGTAGATATATTAATATATTCTAAAAATATTAAAATATAACAAAACTATAAATAATAAAAGTACAAAATCTAATGTTAAAAAATAAACATAATAATTATACATAATTGTTCCATAAATTCATTGAAATAAGATATTAATAAAAAAATATTGTTACATTTTTATTCATTTTTGTCCTTTTTAGCTTTTGTTTAAAAAACTCATAGATGTTACTTTTTATATTAATACCACATTCACACCAACTATATTAATACCTATAAAAAAAGCTATACCTTCTAAATTACTGATGTTTGGATTTCATAAGTAGCTGAGAGATTAGGGTGGATGGCTTAGATATTACTCAAAATTGTAGGACGCCTGCTTATTAAATAAAGTCTTGCTTGAAGCTATTGGTGACTCTTAATCATATAGCTGACAAATACCTTAATTATAGATTTCTTCTGCATGAATCTTAGCTTTGTAGCAGTTTTCTTGATGTTCTAAATTTTCTTTCTGCGCTTCACTTATAATACTAAATGGAAGAATTCAATCTGCTAGTATTCCACCTTTAATAGTTCTTTCTTGTGAAATTAATAAAGCTCTGGATGAATAAAGATGTTACTAAAGTGTTTTCTTCATATATCTTCCTAGTGTGATGAAGCTCAAGTCTCTACTTTGCCTTTATTTCTCCAATTTAACCTTTGCAAGTTGGCAGTGTGTAGCTTCAATAGCTGTTTGAGTTTCTGCAATAGGCTTATATTTGCTTGCAGTATCTTTCTTAAATTACTTGGCTTTTTCTTAATATTGCGGCTTTCTTTAGCCTTTATTCTATTTGCAAGTCCTTATTTTGCCCCACCTTCTATTCTGCATTTGTCATCAATTTTTTCTGTGTTGCAATCAATTTTTGCTTTTCTACCTTTCTAATATTTTGGTAATTTTTTGTAACCATAGTTGATGTTCACATAGTATGAATAGTAATGGAATTTCTTTAATTTCATATATTTATTTTTTGTTCCTTTTTTTTTATATTTTAATGGAAAATATAACATATTTCCCCCTTTTGCTGAGAATATTAAGTTTTCTTGTTATTCTTAGTTTCCTTAAGTTTATAATTCTGTTGTCTTCTTGTCTATAATCCTGCACTTTCTCTCAGCAAGATCAAGTTTGTTATTGGTTTTTTTTCTAAAATTGTTGTATTTAAAAATACATTTCTAAATTTTCTGTTTGCACGCTTATTCTCATCTCTGTTTGCAGGTTCATCTTGTAAATCTCCACTTATTTTCCTAAATTCCACAGTATTTCTGTTTGAAGTCAGCATTAAAATGAAACTAAGCTCTCCACTTTGTGATTCTTTTTCTGCCTAACCAATTTACATTCTTTTTGCAATAAAAGCGACCATATTCTCGTGATCCATACTTGTCTAAAACAAATCAGCAAGATACTAATGGACTTGTTTCCATCTTTTATATAAGTAGCAATCTTTGCTCGCTGAAATAATTCCTGGAGGAAATAGTTATATTCCTTTTAAGACGTAGAGATGATTTAGTGTTCAAGCTCAATTTTCTAAATATTGAAAATGTGTTTTAGGGCGTCTATTATTAATATAATGAATTCTATCTCACAAAACAAAGTTGTTCACAGTTATCAGCTGTCAACTTATTGGCTGTTCTAAGAGTGAAACTTGTAATATATTTCTTACAGCTCTAATTGTGTCTCTCAAAATGACCTCCTTTATGAGAACTATGAGGGGGATTGGAATATTCACTGTATTTCTTTTTGCTCAAAAAAATTTATTTACTTGCTTATTATTTCCAATTTTTAAATTGTCCTTTTAATTCTTTGTTAGCTTTCGCAAAGTTCAATTCATTATCTGATCGGATTAATTTCACATTGCCCTCTGCGGCTGATAAATCTTCTTAGAGCATTGATGAAAGCATCAGTATCTAATGAATATAACATCTCTAAATGTATTGCTCCTCTGCTACTTAAACATGAGAATATCAATCCATATCTTTTTTCCTTACTTTCCCTCTTCCCCTTACTACAAGAAAAGGACAAAAGGCATCTATTCCAATACTTGTGAATGGTGGTATATCACATTCTAATCTACCTTTGGGAATCTCCCATCAACTGCTGAGTTGGCCTTAGTATGAGCTTTCTGCATACTTATGCAAATCTTTTAGGATCTTCTTAATACTTCTACTTGTTCCAATGATATAGTATTTCTCTCTTAAAGCATTTAAAACTGTTGTTTTCCTAAATGTTCCATTTATTCTATGGTAATAGTCTCATATTTAACATTTAGTACATGGACTATTATGGCAAGATAAATTGTGTATGTTTTAAATCATATGATACATCATTCAGATTTTATTCTCCCAACCCTACTCTGAATTATTTCGCATTATCATCTTATAATGGTAGGAATTTTGCCAAAATGTGCCTTTTTGGTAAAGCTTCTTTCTTTTTATTTTGTATTGTATATCATGAAATTCTTTATTTTGTACATATTTGTAAATAGCCTTTTCTGCATCTTTTAATTCTGTGATTGGCATAGCACCTGCATGATAGGCTTTTTTATGCATATTTTCTTTAACTCTTAAAATCCATGCTACTTTTGTTTTTAATTTCATCCAATCTGAGACAGAATGTATGAGCTTGTCTGATCACCGCACTTGTAGATGTATTAACATCACTGGTTTACTTTTTATACTTTTTATAATTTCATCATCTAATTTATTTTCTTTATTTTGCTCAGGCCATTGAGCTTTGTCTTTGTACAAAAATTCTGGGACCAGTGCTCCAAGTTTATTGCTTCAAAAACTCATTAACAGGTATCCCTTTACTATACTAGCGGATATTTAGTTTTACCTGCGTACATTTAATTCCATTGGCTATATCTGTTTGTGATCTGATATAGTTTAACTCTATTGTATACAATCTTTTAAACCTTTGATTCATTTTGAGATATTGTAAAACCATTTCATCATATCTGTTCCAAAATAATACTCTTTGTTTTATGTCATATACTATTTCATCTTTCAAATTTGTTGTATGTTAAACTGCTAATTGGCTGCATACCATCTATTCTTGGATACGTAACATCAAAATTTTTATTTAATGGTATTCAATCTTGTTTTAGATAACACCAATGAACAATATATTTTATCATTACATCCAATGAACCTTATATATATGCTACTGCAGCATATGCTATCTTGTGAACCATTTGAAAAATAATGTAGTTCTACCCTTTTATACTTTAGACAATTTGGATTGTATGGCCTAGGAACTTGAAAATCATTTAGTTTATTAACATCACTTAGCCATTTTATTGTAACTTTTTTATATCTGATGGAATTTCATCATCCAATTAAGCCTATTTTATCGCATAAATTTGAAATATTTATTAAGCTACTAGTTAGCACTGCGCTAATAAATCCTAGTGATGTCATATATTGGAAAAAATAGCAACTGAGTATACTTCTTTTTGTATTTCATTTTATTTTTGTATATTCTACCCTGGCTTGGGGTAAATGTTTTTCTGGGGTCCCAACTTAAGCCTAATACCTTTTGTGAAGGTAATTCATCTAAGGATAGAGATTTGGTTTCTTAATAATCGTTTACTTAAGTCTTGTTTATTAATAATTTGTTTTACTAAAAAATTTCTTTGAATTACTAGCTACTTGATGCAGATTATAACACTAATTTTTAAAATTCTTAACTTCTTTATAAAAACGCTATCAGCCTCATTTCCTGATGCACAGACTTTTAAACAATCATACTCAACATAGAATATTCAAGTTATGGTATCATAATTGGCTAGAGTACTGAATGTCCTGGCGTCAAATACATTGTAGTTTGCTATTCAGCACAATAATTTGCAATTGAAGGTGAGCTCACACTACCAATATATGAACTTTAACTCTATATTCTTTCTGCGATTTTTATTTAAATTAGTACATTTCAGAAACCATAAGAAGCTTTCTTGATAATCTTTATCTTATCAAGTACCGTATTGATAAAAACACTCTTCTCCTATATCTACCTATGAAAGCATATTTCTCTTTCCTGAACCTTAAAAGGATGCCTTGTAGGTTAGAAATATAGTCTGGGCCTGTGAGTAAACTATTATTTAAAGAAATACCATTGTATTGCGTAAAGCTGAACATTGAATACTACCTCATTTTTTTCTTTATGTGATGAATTACGCTATGCGTGTGTTAAATAGCAATCTGTCATTGCTTTTTAATAATTCATGTTTCTCAACTTTTTCGGCAAAATTAAGTTTTTAACATTTCATCTATGTTATCACAATATTGTACAAAATATTCTTTACCCTTCAAAATTTATTTTTTAATGTAATACAATTTGCTAAAAGCTTGAAATTTTTAGCTTTAGAAAATGCCTGACTTTCTTTTTTAAATGGTAACCAACTATGAAATATTACTGAATTTGTTTCTTATTAACTGTATTTCTCAAACCTTATTTTTCCAACCTTTATGATCTTCAACACTTCAACAGAACCTTCACGTTCAGATTCTTTTCTCAAAACTCGTTACTTAAGCAATATTTTTCAAATAAATTTCATCTTCTTCTTGTATTTGTGTTTTATGCACATTCTGTAAAACTCAGCAATGGCTGGAGTTATACCATACTAGCTGTCGAACCTTGCTAATTGCCCCCCATCCAATGAATACTTAACTTGCAAAGTGATTAATTATAATGACCTCCCTCAACTCTACTTCACATGGTAATTTAACAATTACTTGATCATTGCCTATTACATATCACAAATTTATGATGGTGCTAATGTTATGAGGGCACATGATTTAAGTATTCTAATCCATTTATATCTTTGATAGATGGAACTCTCTTCCATTTTAAAGGGCCATTTTTCTTTACAGTGTATATTATTTATGGTTTCAGATTTCTCATCTCAATATCATAAATTTTGTAAGATTATTTAAAATGTATGTTTTTATCTTATGTTTCCCATACATAGTAGTTATATCTATATCTTTCTGAGGTATTCTTATAAATGCACAATACCTAGTTTCTAGCAGCTCAAATTCAAATCCATAAAACATTGCTGATGAATATGCTCATCTAACCCATGTATGTCTGAATCACCTTTATCTTACTATAACTTTAAGCTGATTTTTAACTGCGTACTGCAGTGGATAAAATAGCTTTTTATTACTTACTTTGTCTGAATAGGTTTGCTTCATTACTCCTGATTCTTCTTGATCCTACTTTCTTATCTCTTTATCTATCTTAAGTTCACCAGTGATTGCTTGCTGCTGGAGGCGTTTGAGACCACTTCGTTTGCCTCTTTCTTTGTTAAACGGTTACATCTTTTCTCTATCACAGGAAATGTTTAGGATGTGCTTATTACATTTTTCACATTTTTTCTGGTCTTTTACAATTACTACTACTAAAGTGATTTGATCTGAAGCACTTAAAGCATAATTTATTTTCTTTAATGAACTTTGTTATTTCTACTTGGCTTTGTTTTCTAGAATTTTTTCACTTATTTATTTACTATGATTGTCCTTTTTACAAAAATTGCAAAAAAACTCTGTGATTTATTATTATTATAATTACATTATTATTATTATATATTATTATATTATTATTATATTATTATTATAATTATATATTATTATTTTTATTCCATATCTTTTTATATTTTATTATTTATTATTATTATTATAGATTATTATTATTATTATTATTTATTACTTATTTCATTTTTCTTTTGTATAAAGTGACTTACCTTTTTCACTTTGTAATTGGTTTGTTTGGGTTTTGTACCAATGCCAAGTTCTCCAAATAAAGGTGTTTTCATGATCCTTGCTTCTTTTTCAAACAAACTTTGTTAAATGTACCTAAATTAACCTTTTTATTTCTTCATAATACTATCAACTTTTATTTCCACTTATCACGCTGACTTGATAGGCGAAGTTTTTTAAACTATTCTATAAAGCACCAGTAGAATTGCAATTCATTTAAAGAGTAATATTTCCCATTGCATTATTAATAGCATCCAAAACAAAGAAAAAAATCTGCCATAGCTTCACCATCCTCATTCTTAATTTCATTCCAGTCTTCCAGCTTTTTTAGATATGTATTAGCAATAACTTGTTCATTTCCATACTGTTTTTCGAGTTTTTCACTGCCTTATTATAACTTATTTTCATATGCCAAAATGCATACAACTTCTTACTATATTTTCTGCTTTACCTTTTGTATACTTAATTAAATAGGAAAGCTTGTTCTTCTCATGTTTTCACATTTTTCCTTCGATAATTGCGCTTCTTAAAAAACTAGCATAAATCTTCTAAATTTAGTAGGATCTTTCACTAGAAAATATCTTCCGGCTCACACACATTGGCATAGAGGCATTCTTAATCACTCATTATCTAAATACTTTATGTCTTTAAAAAATAGATAAAGTTATCTACTAATTTAGACTCCTGATTATTATTTTCACCTATACTTATTTATTTTAGGTTCTGAAAATTTACATTTTTTATTTTTCATTTTTTTTACAGAAAGTATCGCTAATACTGAAATTGACTTTATTTTTGTTCAATTTGTATTTAACTTTGCTCTAAATCTTTTTATAGGACTACTTATGTGTTACAAATTCTTAAAATTTTCTTGTTCCCTTTCTTGCCAAGTATGTTCATGTTTCTTGTAATTTTATTTACTTTTTATCAATTCGAGCAACAATGATTTGGGACTCTATTGAATTTTTGAACTCATCTATATTTCGCTTAACGTAATATATGGAAAATTATTTTTAGCGTATAATTCTTTGTTCATATTTAACCATATATTTGAATTTTACCTTTAAATCATAATATTAGCTCTTTAATTTTAATGCTAAGCCCACTCGAATTTGTATCTGACTCTACAGTTCTGCCCTATTAGTTCACTACAATTATTTTTAAGGATTCTACTTTTGAAACTTCATTTCAGTATAAGCTTTTATTTCATAACTTAAATCTAAATTGTTCAAAAAGTGCATGCATAGTTTGCTATAATATGTGTAATTTTTTTGTAACAAGCAGCTAATTTTCCTGAATGAACTGGTAAAAACCTCCTTCAGTTGTTTCAATTTCATCTATATTTTCTAATATCGCTCATTTTCCATTTTGAAAAAAAATAAAAAAAAAGTATTAAAACTAAATATTATCGAAACTCATTACTCATTTATATTTTATGTAAAAATTAAAAAAAAAAATAAAGTTAAGGATATTATTTTTTAACACAATTTAGAATACAGATAAAATTCTTATATTTCATATATATAAAGTTACCTGTATATATTTTATATTATTTTATTATTTTTATTTTATTTTCTATACTTATTTATACTTCCATTGTCTCAATCGGCAATTGATTATCATTTCCTCACAATCTGAGTGACGAGCTTGTGTTCTTCATCCAATTGCTTTAATTAGGAAGAACTTTGTAAAACATCAATGAGAAATCCTTTCATCAGTGGTTTTGTGATACTCGATTCGATATATGCATTTTATTTAAACATCGTAGATATTATTCGAACAGCGACTTTCTAAAAATATTAAAAATATACCAAAAACCAAAACAAATATAAAAGTACAAATACTAATGTTAAAAATAAACATTAATATTATCATGAACTTGTTTCCATAAAATTCATATGAAAAGATATTTAACTAAAAAATAATTATTTTTGGACTTTTATTTATTTTGTCCTTTTAAGCTTTTGTTTTAAAAACTCATAGATGTTACTTTTTTAAAATATTATACCACATTCACACCAACTATTTTAATACCTATAAAAATAGCTATACCTTCTAAATTACTGATGTTTGGATTATATAAGTAGCTGAGATTAGGGTGGATGGCTTAGATATTACTCAAAATTGTAGGACTGCTGCTTTATTAATAAAGTTGCTTGAAGATTGGTGACTCAATCAATATAGCTGAACAAATTCCTAATTAATATTTCTTCTGGATGAATTCTTAGCTTTTGTAGAGTTTTCTTGATGTTCTAAATTTCTTCTGGCTTCCTTATTAACCCTTTCGCTCCCACGTAGATTTAAATCTTACATAACTTGATTTTAGAATTTCGGACCTTATTCCCTAACGGCCATTAAGACCATTTTTGCATGAAAATCTTGACTCGAGAAAAATCAGACAAACGCGAATATACTCTTAAATGTGTAAAAACAAAGCTGTAAATAGGCTTCTGGCCTTGATGAAGACGATTTGTTGTTGTCATTTTTTTTTTTTCGTTTCCTCTCTGATGAGCAGTTTTTTGCGTATTTTTTTCCATAGCGTGTTTATTTAATTTCCCTAATTTAAATATTTTCTATGCTAAGAAATTTTTTTTTCTCAAAAAGCATATATTTGGACTTTATATGTCATAAATAAAATGTTTACACGATATTAAATAGTTATTTCAATTTTAACTTGTTTTGGGCACGAAAGGGTTAATACTAAATGGTGAAGAATTCAATTGCTAGTTATTCCACCTTATAGCTTTCTTCTTTGTAAATTAATAAGCTCTGATGCAATAGATGTATACTAAGTGTTTCTTCATATATCTTCCTAGTAGTGTTGATTGAAGCTCAAGTCTGTACTTTGCCTTTATTTTCTCAATTTACTTTGGCAAGTTGGCAGTTTGTAGCTTCAATAGCTTGTTTGAGTTTCTGCAATAGCTTATATTTGCTTGCAGTATCTTCTAATTACTTGGTTTTTCTTAATATTGGGCTTTCTTTTAGCCTTCTATTCTATTTGCAAGCCCTTAATGTTGTCTAATGTTGTCACATTTCCTCAGCAATTTTCTCTGTTTTGCAATCAATTTTGCTTTTCTACATTTCTAATATTTTGGTAACTTTTTGTAACCATAGTTGATGTTCACATAGTATGTATATAAGTAATGAATTTCTTAAATTCATATATTTATTTTTGTTTCTCTTTTTGTGTCTTATATTGAATTGTGGAAAAAATTCCACATATCATAGTGCATTTCATAAAATTACAAGATAAACAATAAAATATAAGAGTTATTGTTTACAATTGTCAGCTGATCCGACGGCGCATTCGGCCGTTTCCGGTGCATTGTACTCAAATTTCCTGTTCTCTGATGGTTAATGTAATTTTTTTTCAATTCGAAGCGTTCCGAAGTCGATTTTGCACACGGCTGCACTCGGGCTCTGAGCGCCAGCTATGATATCGATTTTAAAAATTATATCGATATCGATCTATCGATAATCCGATATCGATCTATCGATAATCTGATACACACATTTCCCAAATGTTTTCATCCCTACACGAACGAAATAAAGACTCTAACCAAGAGTGATCGTAAAAGTGGTTTTTTAAGTAGCGTAATTTTTTATGTATTTTGTTGCTAAAAAATGGAATTTCTTATAATAGAATATAATAGATAGATAAATAAAAAAAAACATCTCCAAAATATTTTTTTTTTGGTGTTATTTTTTCGTAATTAGAAGTTTATTCTTAGTTAATTACAATAGTTACGTTAGGATATGATAACTTAGCGACATAATTATCTATTTATTTTCAAAATATAATATAAAATTAAAATATACACAAATAGGAATAAAAACACAATGTATTGAGAGCACATTTTTTTTAAGCATTATAAATGTTATGTAGTTTTAGATACCTTTCAGGTAGAAGAGCACTGCGTATGTGCGTGTGCGTCTCCATGCATGCTAGGTTGTCTCAACCATGACACCTAAAAGGCGTGAATATAGGAGGCTGGGGAGAGGGATGGGGTAGATGGGGGTACCACTGAACAGCATCATGTTTTAGGTTCCACTGAGGCTATAATTGTCATGCAGAGTAGGGATTGTCAATGTACCATATATAATTACAAAACCTTCCAGAGCAACTGTGCTATTAAATGAATCCTTTTGGGAAGTTACTTATGGAGGTCTATCCATTTTTTGCGTACCAAAATAATGGAAGTTGGCTGCTCGATAATTTTTTGAAATCTTTTATATATTTGCATTGGCGTAATGTTATCCTGAAAAGTTCAAAACCACCATTCGGTTTTGTAGATTTACTCTGGTTATAACAGGGTGAGCCAAATGTTTGACCAGGTGGAGCAAAATTTTATCACTTTTAATAGATGCGTAACATTTTCAAGTCATATCTTCATATTTGGTAATTCTGTATAACCAAATTCATAGAGAGTGATTGTTAGGATTACTTTAAGGTACATTTAGCCTTTCTTGTTTTTTTTTGGGAAAAATAATATTTCACCATGAAAATGAATCCGAAAAATTGTTTAAAAATCGAAGAAATTTCCATTTTCGATGGGTGTATTATTAAAAGAAGGAAATAAAATAATTTAACGATATAAATTTTGTGTGATGATACATACTAAAGTATGTAACTTAAATCTTATTTGAAGTTTCGTAAATATTTTTAAAAAAATTTACAGGCTGTCCAAAAAAATCATTTTTTCGGAAAATCGGTAACTTACACCTTCTACTCTCTGCACTCGCCGAGCTAAGCTGCCTAAAAAAATCTGAAATTTCACAACAATAGTATACTAAAACTACCAAAGACTGTTCCCCTCCTGCCAATATTGACTTTGCGTATTTTGCTTTCTTTTAAGGAAATGACAGCCCATTCAATAAATGCCCAAATAAAATTTATTATTATAAAGTTGTGTTATGATAAGCTATGATTTATAAGTTATTTTATAGTTCAGACAATACATAGAACAAATGAAAGAGAGGCATCCAAGGAGAAATGAAACAATGTTAAAAAAATTTAATTTTTAAGGTTAATATACATTAGAATGTACCATTATATCTACTGTAAATGACAATTAACTAAATTAACTTTGAAAAAATTATATCTATATTAGTAAAGTAGGAGCCGATGTATTACCCTCACTATAACTCATATGTTATCAGATATATATATATTATATATATGTGAAGAGAATTATAATATATATACTGTAATATATATAAGTATATATATATAATAAATATAATATTCAATATTATATATATATATACTATATATATATATATATATATTATATATTATTAGTAGTTAATTTATAAAATATTCAGTATAGGTATTGATTCTATAACATAAAAAGAACTTTAAAATGCCAAATAATAAAATTGATGCTCATATTTGTTATACGGGATGTTATATTATATATTTATATACTTTATATAATTAACTCGATTTATATATATAATATATATAATATATATTAATATATTATATATATATATATTTATATATATACTATATATATATATCCTATTATATTCGTATATATAATATATTATATATATATATATTATATATGTACTTTTGCGACTGTATCGTTTGATTGTTCAGAAAGCAGAGATTTCTCTGGAAACTTTGTCTTAGATGTGAATTTCTAGCTCTGTTAATGACATTTTATTTCAAGCCCAGAAAGTTTTCGGTAAATATTTTTCTATTGGTTGATCCATACCCGAATACGCAATCTGACAGTCTTGAATGAATTCTGGTCCGGTAAGGATGATGAATTTTATAAATATATGTTAACATCATCGTATCTCTCGAACACATTTCTTTACTCTTTCCAATCACACATTGCATCATTTACCGCAAGCTTACTGTGTCATTTATCTCTACACTTAATAAAACAATTTTGCTGACACAGAGGTCTTCGATCTTCGTAAACGTCAGTTTTTGAGGTTGCATAGCACCTAATTATGTTCTTTAAAAGTAGGAAAGAGATATATTTTGAAAGTTCTTTGTTCCCTTAATTCTCAAACAATTTTCATATCACGTTTTAAGTCTTTCAATGTGTTCATGAATTCTTCTCTCTTATGGTTACGAGAAAAATAATGTATTCCTCATTATGTTTCTCATTGCAGAAGAATATTATAAATATTGCCCGTTCAATATATTTAAGAATTTGGTTTTAGATGTTTTCTTGTAAGCTGAACTTTGCTAATTCTCGGCGCTTTGTTTGTTCTTTCCAACCCCATCACAGCATTTTTCCTGGCCGGTGCAAAGCGCAAATGTGCAAAGAGAATGCCATTCAGCTTTATAATGTCGAATATTATTTGCGTGATTTTTGGCAAATGTTATACTACCATTTACCCCAAAGAATTTTTTTTTTCTGGTTTTATACTAGCTCTCACACTTTCCAATCTGCAAAAATTTTTATACTAGCTTCTGCACTTTAGCGCAGAATATGTTTAATATATTTTTACTACATATGTTTGCGAAGCACGGTGAACAACTGATGTGTCTGCTCGCTCGTAAATAGCTATACACTCTAATCACAATTGTGGTGACTCTTAAATTACTATTTTTATCTCTAAAATATAGAACAAATGGGTGCAAAAGTAGCTTGGTCATTGACCCAATGATACCCTTGAAATTCTTTGGACTACGTACGTGTAGTTCTCGGCAAAATCAGCCAAGATTAGCATTCATTTTCAGAAAGGTTTTTTCTTTTTTTCTTTCAAAATTTCGATATGAATTTTAGAATATTAATGGTACTTTGATAATTTTTGCAATATTTCAACATTGAACAATATGATGGTAATAGCTTACTATATATATATAATAATATATATAATAATATATATATATTATATATTATATATATATATATATATATATATAATATATAGTATATATATATATATATATATATATATTATTATTATAGTAATATATAATTACTATATATATATATTATATAATAATTATAATATATTATATATATATATATATATATACTATATATATATATATTGTAATGGGCCTGCTGCCATTGCATTCTTTTTTTCCCCTTTCCAGGTGATGGGCTCATCTCAAGTCGACAGATGGTCAGAAAGCGACGATGGTGGATTCGGGCCACACAGTGGAAGGCTCAAAGGAGAGAAACTTGCGGCGCAGTGTGGAAAAAATACTCAAAGAGCTGAAAATAGCTTAAGTTTAAATGTCATAGTCTATTCTATAGAATATACATGACAACATTTTTATTCTTTAAATATTTATGAGCACCTGTCCTTTCTAGGTTAGGTGGAAAAACAAACTGACAAAGTAAAACAATTTTTGGAAAAGATCTGTATTATAAAGATTTTATACATTTAGCAGCCAAGTATTCTGCTGCTGGCAAAAATCGGTATTAATTATAATCTGTACCGCCAATTCATTGATTGAAGATCCCCTATATTAGGGTATGTCCAACTTCTTAACAATTAATCATTTTCTTGTAATAATTTGGCAATGTATATATTGAATGGATAGTTTGTCTAATGTATTGTCGCATAAATCTCTTGATACTGCATTTTTCCGCAGGGATCGGGATACTGGCAGCGTTTGATCGAGTGCTTAGTTTCATTTTTCGGGAAGAGCACATGTGATCAACTTCGTTCTCCACTCATTCCAGTCCTGTGGACATTTTCGACTGTGCTGACTCCGCAGAATGTCTTGTCTTTTCTATGGATCATACTTATTTCACCACTCAAGTTCTTGTTTCAATTGTGCGCTCATATGCCCTGGAAGTATAAGTCTGAAGCTGCGCCGGCCAAGGAGCGGGACTTTCTTAATTATTTGGTGCCGCTTATGCAGTGATGCTTTCTCTGACTGGAGGGTCATATAACTGGGAGGATATTAAGTTTACGATAAAAATCTGTAACCTATCTCGAATCCTCTAATACGCAGATGTTTTTTCCGATGGAGGGTCATTTAATGTGTGAAATTAAGTTACGTAATTAATCTGTAACTCATTTAACCTCTAATCGTCATCGTTTTTAAAGCTGCCATAATATTCGTTATTTTGACATTATTGACTCACTAATTATTATTGTTGAGATTGCAATTTACTCTGCCATTCTTGTCCTATACTTACATTTAAAAGCAACCAATTATTAATTCTTTTTGTAATTGAATAATAATTATTTTTATGACAATATTCCGATATACGTTTATATTAGAGAGGTGTAGTGATCGCTTTTGTAATTCCATTATATTACCTCTGCGATCCCGTCCACGATTGAGTGACCACTGCCATTATATGAATTGTCTTATTGACGCGTCTATTAACATATTATGACACTTGCGAGTGTATCTGATTAAATAATTTGTACCGATTTGACTATCAGTCACGAGAATAGGCCTATATTTATACGTCTATTAGATCGTTTCTGGTAATTCAATTTTATTACCTCTACGATCTGGTCAGCTTCGATTGGCCCCTCTGATCTGATAGGCTGTATTACTGATTTGCCTATGCGATTCTATATCACAAAAATTAAAATTTTATTATATATATTATTTTATATAATTGCAAAAACTGCTATGGGTGCAAGCACAAGCGCGAACATGATATATTATTGCTTGTTTTTTTTTAATTATATTATTTTTATATTTGAACTTGTGCTGTCTTGTCGTTTTAAATTTGAATAGCTAGTCTCTCTTAAGCTAATATATCAAATAGTGAGTATCCACTAGCGTCGTGACTTTCCTTCTTTCTTTATTCTGCAGAAAGAGCTGCCGCATAGAGACTGCTGCGTCGTTGAGCGCTCTTGCTGATCACGTCGATTCATTTTACTGTCCTATTAGCTATCTTCTAGTCGTCATTAGGGTTATCTTTCGTCTTTTCGTGTATTACTGAGCAGGTGTTAACCCCCTCTTGCAGCCAGTCAATACTATACTCTTAATTGGCGACCTTGCCAGGATACTCTGTTACTATTGTCCGGGACTCTTTAACTAGGGCTATACTTTACATCGTCCCAGCGTGTGAGAGCTATTTGCAGGTATGTCTCGAGAACGAACAGAGAATGTAAGTAATGGAATAGATGCAAATTTATGCAGACTTCTGCGGCATTACACCTTCCCAATTAACATCTGCGGTCGAGATGAGCACCAGCGGGAGTCAGTAGATATGGATATCCAGTGGGCAGGTAGCACGAGAAGATCTGCCGTTTTGGAGACTAGTTGAAAAACGAGATTGACGCGCTGCTCTAAATGAAAACACAGCAGGCAGTGTTTATTTGAATGCAAGAAATAGAGCGCGAGAGCTATAGAGTGTTGATGCAAGAGAGCGAAAGTAAGCGAGAACGCTCAATCTCAACAAAATTGCGGAGGGGACGTTTTCTCGGAAATTACCTCCGTTTTGAGCCGAGACATTTATAGCCTCTCAGCTGTCCAGCCTGGAAGTTGATAACTTAGAGCATACGGAGGTGTCGGAACGGTAGCTTAGATAGATTACCACTTGCCTGAGTAGTTTTGCTGGTCGGTGAAGGTGATGGGTACTGTTTCGAGCCGCTGGAACAAAATACACATATGCGTTCATACTCTCAAAAGCTACACCCGTCACTATCAAACTTGTGAATTCTTCACTTTATACGCCACCAATTTCCACAGTCCATTGATTCGATTTTAGGAATGTGGGTTCATTCTCTACGGTGTAGGCACAGTGAGACCGGACCCTTTGGAGGCTATGCAGGCTCAGTTGACAATGATCACCAAGTCAGTTACTCTGCTGACACAGTTGCATGCCCGTGCGTTTCGGCCGCGCGCCGCACCACCACCGAAGTTTATGCCTGACGATGGACAAGACTTTAATAAATTTCTCTGGAGGTTTGAACGATATTGTGAGTTCACCTACCCAGACCAACATGATGACTGGCTGATAGTTTTGGGGAATTACCTGGGCGGATCATACTTGGATTTGTATCGGCAGTTAACTAAAGATGAAGATTCATATCCTGCTGTAAAGAGTGCTTTAATTACATGGTGGAATCATGAGTCGGAAATGAAGAAGCAAAAGGCCACACAGGAGTTCATGCTGGCTAAGCGGAAGTCTGGAGAAACTATTAATATGTTTGCGTTACGACTTGAGCAACTGGCTAGTCGGGCGTACCCTGGTATGAACATGCGAACACATGACAACTTACGCCGCGCCTTTTTGTATAATATGCCGCTGGATGTGGAACAGAGAATGCGTGATTATATTTTGAATCATGAAGGGCGAACTGGCCAAAGGTTAGGTTTTGATCAGATAGTACGATTGGCCAATGAGCATTACAATGAACTCGGCATAGAACAAGGTAAGGATGAGGTGGAGTCTGAGGTCATCACCATATCTCATGTCACTCCTAAAGATTCTGCACCGAGGAAGAACATATGGAACGAAATTGTGAACCGTTATGCTCCTAGGCAGACTTCTTCACCCAAAGCTCAGAAGACTAAGCATCAAGAGAATGATAATTTTCCAAGAAGTCAGCAGAAAAATTCTGGTAATGCTGGAAGGACCCAGGGAAGCCCACAAAATGCTAGGAAAGCCCAGGCCAGCCAGCAAAACACGCGAAGATCAGCTAAGCTCTGTCATCATTGTGGCAAGACGAATCATACTATTGATGACTGTTTCCTCTATCAGAACATCTGTTCGTTCTGTCGAACGAAGGGACATCAAAGGGAGGAGTGCAGGAAGTTGCAACAAAGAAAAGAAAATAATCAATCCCCTTCACGGGCGGAAACACCAGTGTGTCCATATTGTTCTGGGGACCACTTTGGTGTAAATTGTCAAAGGCAGCAAGATTCTGCGCGAACTTCGCGGAGACCTTCGCCTAAGCCCCAAAGACCAAGTCAAGGAGCTAGGCCAAAAACTAACCGTTGCACCACTTGTGACGAAGTTCACGAACCAGGCGCGTGCAGTGGTGCTCCTTTAAACTCCACAGCCCCGTGACTCTAGATCAGGCCACGGAGCTTCAGGGGCAAATAAATGATCTGTATTCTGATGTAGACAACCCCTTATCTAATACTGGAGAGGTTAAAGTCCATTTTAGTAATGTAGATAGCCAACCTCTTCATGTTGATGTGCTCATTGTTGGATGTGGGGACCGGATGTATCCTTGTCTTGTTGACAATGGTGCGTGCGTCAACCTCATTAATTCATCGGTTTTGGAGAGACTTCCCAATATTGTGCGGCGTTCTTCATCGCCAGTCCGAACGATCAGTGGTATTGGTCGCAATGCTGTCCGGGTGACGCAGATGGTCAAGCTTGCATTGCGGTTTCGTAGCGGGTTTGTCACCGGTTTTGACGAGTTTTATGTGGTTCCTTCGGAGTGCTTGAGAGAATCCCTTGTGTTGGGAGTTCCGTTGTTGCGAGCCAATAATCTTCTCCCCGATATGTCAACACATCAGTTGCTTAGTCGCGAAGGGGAGCGGTTTAAAGGTAATAGCACAGGACTCTATGAGAAGTGTTGAAGGAATGAAGATTTGCACTCGGGAGAATGCCAAGTTGGAAGCTTATCAATGTGGATTTATTTCAATAAATCTGGATGGCTGTCCATACGTTCAGGACACGCTCTTATTGGAGGGGGTTCGGGATGGTAATTTGGAAGTGCTTCCTGGGGTAATCTCGCATGATAATTCGCCGGTGGTAGCTGTGTGTAACTACAGTGACCATGCAAGGTTTGTGCCAAAAGGTTACTTGGTCGGTAAAGTGCTGCCAATTTCTGACGTCGCTGAGGTGAATGTGGGTCATGTGGAAGCTGTTGAGGATGACTCCAGCGAACAGCATATGCAGGAATATTGGACTAGAGACAAGATTGTTGAGGAATTTGAATTTTCGGATATGCCGTTAGACGATGCGCAAAAGGAGCAACTTCTTAATCTGTTGCTGAAGTATTCTTCTGTTCTCAGTACGGGAGATGATGATGTTGGGCTGGCTGAGAATGTCCAGCACCATATTGAATTGACCACTGATCGACCCATCCATGTACCTGTGCGTCGATTTCAAGGGCCACTAGCGCAGGAGATCGAGCGACAGTGTTGCGAGTTGGAGGACAGCGGCATCATCCGTAAAAGTCGATCACCATACTCTGCTCCTGTTGTGCCAGTGAGAAAAAAGGACGGTTCTTTACGTCTATGTATCGATTACCGGGCTTTAAATAAATGTACTAAGGATGATGCTTTTCCCTTACCTAACCTAATTGACTCGATATATAATATGTCGGGTTCGAAATACTTTACCACAATCGATTTGGTTCGTGGTTATTACCAAATTGAAATGGCCGAAGATAGTGTGGAGAAGACTGCATTTTCAACGCCTCTTTCTCATTATGAGTTTCTTCGGATGCCATTCGGGGTGAAGGGTGGACCAGCCACTTTCCAACGGGGCATGATGATGGCTCTTTCAGGAATTCCCTGGTCAGAGGTCATGGCTTATTTGGATGACATAATAATTAGGTCCCGCACTTTCGAGCAGCACTTGGTCTCTCTGGAAAAAGCTCTGAAGGCATTACAAGCTAATGGGTTTAAATTGAAGCCACAGAAGACAAAGTTGTGTCGGGAGTCAGTGGAATTCTTGGGGCATGTTATTAGTGGGCAGGGTATTCTTCCCCTGGAGAAAAACTTATCTGGAGTTCTTGATTTTCCAGTGCCTAAGACAGTTAAGCAATTGAGGCAGTTCTTAGGTATGGTTAATTTCTACCGGCGCCATATTCCTAATTGTTCCGCAATCGGTAAGCCGTTATCGTGCCAGACTGGCGGACGTGTGGTTCGTTGGACGCCGGAGTGTCAAACGGCGTTTGAAGTGCTCAAGTCAGCGTTGGTCAGTCCAACATTGTTGACATTTCCGGATTATTCTTTGAATTCTCCGCCCTTAGAACTCCATGTCGATGCTTCTGACATCGGTGCTGGGGCAGTGCTATCGCAGCAGAAGGATGGCGAATCTCGACCTATAGCTTTCATTTCAATGACTTTTTCAGAAACGCAACAGCGGTATTCTACCGTTGAGCGCGAGTTAGCCGCTTTACGGTGGGCAGTGAGGGCCTTACGACCTTTTCTTTGCAATGAAAAGAAGTTTGTGATCTTTAGCGATCATGAGCCGCTCCAATATTTGCAAAACATGTCGGCCGCTGATGGGCGTATAGCTAGGACGTTAGACGAGCTTAACGAATATAACTACGAAGTGCGACATATTAGCGGGAGGAAGAATGTCCTCGCTGATGCGTTGTCACGTTCACCACTTTCTGCTTTGGAGTCGGATTATTTACCGGAGTCGGAGTCGGAGTCGGTTAACTGCTTGGGTGAGCAGTTCACTGTCCCAAGGGGTTTTAGGCAGGTGGAGGTACCTGGGGGGGGGGTGATTCGCTCTTCAGATGTTTCGCGCTTTGCTTGGAGGGGAGTGAGAGTGCTCACGTAGACATACGAGAAGTAGTTGTTGACGAACTTTTAAAAGATCCAAGTAAATATAATCTGCAGGGTAGGAATATTTTGAAAAGGCTGAGACTTATGAGACTTCCTGGACAGATGCCTATTCCGGAAGTAATTCAGGCATTTGCCCAACTTTGTAAATATCAGGTGCACGTGTATTATAATACGTCTACTCCCTTAATTTATGGTGATGAAAGTAGTGACGTATGTTCTTTGAGGTGTGTATCTGGTATACATTATAATCTGCTGCATCCAATTCAAAGTGATGGTGGAAAGCATATACCACCAGACGATAGCAGCGATCGCCGGGTAAATATGGTAAAGGTTCAGAGTCTCAATATTTCATCTGATGCAGATCATAATCTAGTTTCTAATTCTACGATAGACAGTGAGGTTATTTTGAGAGAACAAAAACAGGATCCAACTCTGAGGAAACTTGTTAGGGTGGTTAAAACTCAAACCCCAGTTCCGCAGTGGGATAAGACCTTAAGTCTATTTAAGCCGGTGGGTGATAAGCTTTCCTTGGAGGGTGATATATTATGCCTCAATTCGGGGGACCGTAGGAAATATATAATTCCCTTTTCATATTTGATTGCTGTAGTCTGTCAGATTCATTATGAGTATGGTCATTTGGGGAGGAACAAGTTAATCTCTCTCATATACGAAGACTTGTGGAATCCGAGGGTGGTGCAAGTTGTGGCTGATGTGTGTAGAAGTTGTCCACATTGTCAGCAGAACAAGACCAATCCAAATAGTGTGAAACCACCACTTCTAAAAATTACTTCAAATCATCCTTTTGATTTGTTGGCAGTGGATTTGCTCCAGTTGCCACGGTCAAGAGGTAATAATGGTTATTGTTTTGTGGCCATTGATCACTTTTCAAAATTTATTCAGTGGTGCCACTTGTCAAGAAGACTAGTATTGCTGTGGCGAATGCATTTAAGTACAAGTTGTTACCTTTTCTGCCATACATCCCTGACCGGTTGCTTAGCGATAGAGGGCTGGAATTTATGGGTGAACCGTTTGAGGAGGTCTTACGAGAGTTTGGTATTTCTCACGTGGTAATTTCGAGCCATATGCCACAATGTAACGGAGTTACAGAGAGGGTCAATCGTACTCTGTTGCAGACCTTACGGATGTTGGTGCAGGAAAATCCTGTTTCCTGGGACACCGAGTTGCCTCAGGCCGTGATTTTGTATAATAATACGTGGCATTCTGCCATTAAAGCGACACCTAGCGAGGTTCTATTAAAAAGAGCGCATACTTTTGCCAGAAATCCTTGTTTGCAACAATATTGGAGGGAACCTTCTTCTAAATTCGCTCCATATAAAAAGGGGGATAAAGTTGCTTATAAAACCCATCTTCCAGGGGATTTGGTCACAAACAAGTTTAAACGCCGATATACTGGTCCTTTTGTTGTTCTCAAGGTGTATTCTAATAGTCTGTCATATGTTATTTCCCGATATCCTCTGGAGCCTCAAAGTAAAGAGGTAACCGCACATTATTCGCAGTTACGGCCGTGGGTGGATGTTCCTGAATATTTGAGGAAAAACCACTATTTTAAGACCTTATTGCTGCACTCAGATGATGGGTGCGAGGAGGAAGTTGGGGAAGTCCGTGATATTTTGCCACCAGAGGAACAGGGGGAGGAGAGTAGTTTGATGACAGAGGAGCCGAATTTATTCGATGCCGTGGAGTTGGAGGAAGAAGAACAGGATTTCCTGGGGTTTGAGGCCTCCCCATTTTCGTGTGATGAATATTCTGCTCTGCACGACTTGGCTGAGAGTCAAGAGCGGTTAGACGCGATGATGAAGCCTGTAGTGTTAGAGCAAGTACAACACCTCAGTGGCGGTGTGGCAAAACTCATTGAGGAGTCGTTCTCCAGTCCGAGTCGATCCTCTGTAGTGTTAGATCAGGTACAACACCTTAGTGGCGGTGTGGCAAAACTCATTGAGGAGTCGTTCTCCAGTCCGAGTCGATCCTCTGTAGTGTTAGATCAGGTACAACACCTTAGTGGCAGTGTGGCAGAACTCATTGAGGAGTCGTTCTCTATTCCGAGTCGATCCTCCGTTGTTGGTTCTACCAACAATCACGGTCGCATGGATCCTATTGAGGAGGGTTTTATTGAGTCTGCGAGTTCGGAGTCCCGATTTTTGATTCCTATGTCCGCATTACATCCTTCGGCGCGTCCTTATCGCAATAGGCGAATGTCTTTTACCGCTCCGCTGATTCAATTCGCACCGGCTTCGCCGTTAGCGGATGGGTCAGTTCAGATAGAGTCATCTGAAGGTCGGGAGGAGTTTTTCGGGGAGCTAGATGAATCATGGGGCCAGACGTCAGCATTTGAGGGATTTAGCCCTCAGGTGCAAAAGTTGTTACGGTCATCCCCTCATAATAGTTCTCTGGGGGTCCTGTACAATTTAGAGTCCTCTGAAAGCGAGCATGAGAGCAAGTGTGAGAGTTTGCCTGGGGAGTATATGAATGATTCCTATGGGAAACCGGAGGGGCTTGCTATCATCCCGGAGCCGGAGAAGTCTGATATTCTGGAGCCGGAGGTGAGAAACCAACGGCCGCATACGAGATCCAGGGGGGCGGTGGCGGAGTTTTCCTATACCATGGCTGTACCTCTGGAATATCAGCGCCGAAGGCCAAGTAGCATAGCTAAACAATTAATCACAAAATAAACTCTTAACTATCTATGATAAAAGTAATTGAGAATTTTTTTTTTATTTTTTTTTACATTGTTATTGCGAAAAAGCGTAATGTTAGCACCGTAAAATTGAAAATAAATGAAAAAAAATAATAAATAAAAATAAATAAATTATTTGTTGAGAAAAATATTTAAAATGTAAAAAGAATGTTATTTAACATAATCGTACTGCAAGAGAAGTAAGGTTAAAAATTAATTAAAACGTAAATCTGCGTCACAAAAGCAACAAAGCAGAGAGAATCTCGTGGTATATATCATGATGCAGCCGTGCTTTCCGAAAAGCGTCGAATAGCGAACGTAGAATGATAACATGATGAATTCCGATGTACTAATTACTAATTGCCTTACAGGTCCTTATTTTTCATTTTATTGTTCATTATGATATATAACCATTGCTTTGTTCTAAGAGATATATTTTTATTTGCAGATGAAGAACATTCTGGTCATCGGAGATTCCGAGGTTGACTCGCTATGGATGTAATCACACAAGAATGGTGTAATATGCACCGTGTCCTAAGTAAAAGAATTTTTTTTATATTTTGTAATATGCACCGAAGAAAAAAAAAGGGGAAACAAATTTCCTTAAATGTTTTCTTAAATGATGTTACATGTCAAGATCATGCCCTACGTTATACAATTATTAACCTATATCTGTAAAATATTTATGTGTAACGAGCAATGTTGTAAGCTCTTAATTGGATAATTGATTGGGTTAAATTTTTATTATGGTTTTTCTCAAGTGTGGGATTGTAAATTATATATGGGGTATTATGTTGGTTTCTCGCGCTTATTGGGATAGTTGCCAATGTTACGGTGACCC
This sequence comes from Trachelipus rathkii, assembly GCA_015478945.1. Classification (NCBI taxonomy): domain Eukaryota; kingdom Metazoa; phylum Arthropoda; class Malacostraca; order Isopoda; family Trachelipodidae; genus Trachelipus; species Trachelipus rathkii. The sequence goes on along the minus strand of JABUQX010102236.1, from coordinate 35,115 downwards.
TGGGACTTGGTCAACTGGCATCTTTTTCCTGTTTGTTGAGAAAATGGGCCATTTTCTGGTGGGGGATAATGTAATGGGCCTGCTGCCATTGCATTCTTTTTTCCCCTTTCCAGGTGATGTTGCCCATCTCAAGCGGGTAATGAAAAGTAGGAGTGCAGAGATGACGATTCTGAATTGAAGACTAGGAGAGGAGATCGAAGGCGGTCCTGGGGTCAAGTAATACAAGTTAAGTTAAAGGGCCTATGTGTATTTTAATGTATATATATATATATTAAAATATGCATGCCCACATTTTATTCATGTTGCTTATTACCACCTGTCCTTTTCAGGTATTATAAATACAGGTAATTAGGACTGACAAAGTAAAAGATAGTAGAGGTGAAATTTGTCAGTGCAAAGGAAGTTTTTCATGAAGAAGTATTGTTATTCTGATACTTTCATTTCTCGATTTTACTACATTGTGAAGATAGTAGCTATTCTGCTACAGTTATAATCGAGGAATTCTAGTCCCCTCCAAAGGGTATGTGCACCCAACTTTTATAATTTTATGGTGCAATACTTTCAAATAACTTTGTCATTGCTAATTTAAGAGTTGCGTTAGAGGTCTGATAACTGCATTTTTGCAGGGATCGAAACTGGGAGCTGTTGCTCCGGGCTTGAGCCATTGTGATTGTCGGCTGGGATCATATGATCGATTTTTTCACGGAACATAATCGTTTATGAACTGAGTGCCCAGTCCTTCCTTGGCCGGTTGTTCGCCATCTGGTTATTGTTCAACCGCGGCCCAATAATTGCCCTGAATCATAGCCGAATTTGCGGCCCATATATTGAATGCTGCCGCTTAGTTGACGCTACCGGAGGGTCGAGTGGTCACAGATGAACAAGTTACGTGTTCCATTAATTATGGTTTAATTTGTGATCGGCACTATCTTTAACGCACATAGTTTGTTGCAATCGATAATCTAAATTTTTATTGTAAACTTTTTTTTGTTGTCATGGTTTTGAATCAATTTAAATGTCCTTATAATATATATATGTACATTCCGGCCTCACAAGGGCAATCAATAATCTAAATTTTTACTAAATTGGGCTGACTAATATATGTTCTGGGAATTTTATTCACATTATTTACAACAATTTATTTTTATATAGTCCTGAATCTGCAATTTGCCTTGTGCTTGTATTTAGGATTGTCATTATTGTGATTGTTAAATAACCGAAAAATAACTATTTTTATAACTTCCCTTAAATATGCATATATCTATATATATGCATATTTTGATAGCGCGAGTTAATAATTATTAACCCGATAATTACCATATTCTGCCATCTTAAAGTTGTGCGATTTATATTTTTGAATAATCTATACTCTGTGGCTATCTTCGCGAGAACCTATTGATCGCTTTTGTAGCACTATTTTGTTACCTCTGCGATCTCATCAGCGTTGATTGACAACTGTAATTGTATGGATTGTCTGATTGACTCGTCCATTTATATATTCTGACACTTGCGTGTGTCTCTGATTTAGTTAATTTAATAAATTTGCACTCGAATTGACTATCAGTCGCGAGAATACTCCTATATTTATATAGGTTTATTGATCGTTCTGGTAGTGCTATTTTACTACCTCTACGATCGGGTCCGCGTTCATTGACTACTATATTTTGTATCATTTCTTTCATATTGAAAAACCGTATGGTGCAAAGCACAAATTGTATATATGTACTGTTTTTTTTTAAATTATATATTTTTATAAGTAATTGGTGTGTCTGCGTTTCATTGAATAGCTAGTCTCCTTAGTAACACATAGGGTATCCAGTGTACTTTCCTTCTTTCTTTTATTCTGCAAGAAAGAGTTGCGCAAACGGCTGGGTTGGCGCCTCTTGCTGATCACGTCGATCATTTTCTGTCCTATTAGCTTTCTGCGCTTAGGGTTCCTCTTCTCTTTTTCGACTATTGGCAGGGTTTGCCCCCTCTTCGCCGTATACAATATATAGTATATAATATATATATTATATATTATATATATATATATATATATATATATAATAATATTATATATTATATATATAATATATTTATATATATATATATTGTATGTATGTTTAAAATTCTGCAATATCCTTTAATATTATTGCAAATAGATTTTTTTTCCTTCAATTCTTTTACTCCACGCATACTTCCAAATATTATGAGTCAATCATCTTTATGTTCATTCCTTTTTGTTTTAGTTTTTATATTTAAAAACACTCCACGTAACTTTCCACCGTCATGTTTTTTCACCAATGCATATTGGATTAATAAGCACAAACCTGTGAAATAATTAAATATTTATTTTTTAACAAAATTGATCTTTCTTTTAATCTAATGCAATATAAGCTAATCTACTCCATAATCTACCCTATGTAACCTTACCTAACCCCAAATTTACCTTAACCTAACCTGAACCTAACCTACACCTAAGCAACCTACCTAACCTAAACTAATCTACCTAACCTAACCTAACCAACCTAACCTGACTTAATCATAACGTTATATAACGTAACCTAACCTAGGTAATCAAAATTTCAAATTAAAAATAATGTTTTAAAAATAAATCTCTCAAGTAGTTTTGAATTTAACACACACTGGTTGAAAAATATTTAATTCCTTTGTTTTAATGTAATGTAACTTAAATACCATAAGAAAATAAATAACAATAATTGAATATTGAAGAACAATCAGATTTTAATTGTTTTTTGCACCAATACAGGAGTTAATAACTAAATAATATTGATACAACAAATAAGAAATTTAAAATCTAAATAAAAATTAAAAGAAAAGAATTAAAATTTATCGAGCTTCACCAATACTGTAAATATTGAATAACTTATTTTTTCTTTCATAGGGTAAATTTTACTTTTTCATTATTAACAAAACTTCACCAAAATACGTAAAAAAAACTACATGACCTATATAATATATATATATATATATATATAATATATAATATATATATATTATATATATAATATATATATATATATATATATATATTATATATATATATATCAAAAAGATTTGAAAGTTGAGATTGAGAATGGAGTTTGTAAAAACTTACTGTTTAAGCTAAGGCCGTAGGGGCACTATCGTGTCCTAGAAAATACAGTTGCCACACGTCCGACCTATGAATGCTTCCTCTCTTTCTGCTTACTTGGAATGTGGAGATTTGATGATTTTGATAAAATGGAGAGGTGGATAAGCTTGAAAGCAAACAGGTGATGCTCATGCACAAGGACAAATGCAAGATATGAAAAGTATGAAAAGGGAGATTAGAGGATGCAAGCGCTATATAGCAAATATGTAAAATAAAGCAGGAGTTGGCAAAGAAAAGTTAATTACCTGCTTTAGTAACCTTTAAGCAATTTTTAAGACATAAATGATGATTTTTAATTTTGTTTTTAATAATAAAGTGAAGCAAAGAAGGTTGTGCTATTTTTATGATTTTTATTTATTTTAATGGTTTTTAAACATGTAAACACACATTTTATGTTACTCAAAAATATTCCTACAAGTAATATATACACCAATTTCTATCTTACAGCAAAATTTTACATAAATAGAGAATAATTAAAATAAGTTAACCTATCTAAAAGTTCAAGTCCTTAGGCGTTACTTATCAAATTAAATATAATGAGTTCAAGTCCTGAGGCTTTACTTCTTAAATGAAATATGAGTGAGTCAAAAATTGAGTTCTTATACAAGGTTGAGTTCATTTGAGTACATTGAGTCTATAAGACATGTTACTTATTTGGAGTCCATTGAGGTTTTACTACCTAGGTAAGTATCTACTTTCCCTTTTTCCCAGATTTGGGGTAATTATAATTAAGACATATAAATACTATTATACAAAATTTTAAATAATAACTTTTAAAATAATTGAAGGTGATAACCAATTAATTGAGTTAATTTGTTTCTTTAATTTCAAGTTAAACACTTCTAGTCATTATTTTTCAGAATGACTTTGTAAATAACAATTACGCACAATAGCAAAGTAAATATTTTAAAGTTAAGTAATTTTAGGGATGTTTAAAGTATTATATTAAATACTAATATTTTTTAAACACTCATCACTATTGTCTGCGCTTTTCAAAGTTTTATATATATATATTTAAGTTAAAAGAATTCACATTTCTTTATTAGGTTAAACGTTTTTAGTAGTCAATGCTACACACTACTATACTACTAGTATAGTCACAAATTCGATTCAATAACTTAACATATATAATCAAGCGCTGAGTAAGTGAACTTTGATTAAATAAATCATATCATTTGCATGATTGCCTGAGCAATACGTAATTAGACATTTTATGACAATGTTTTTAATTATTTTATTGCTATAGGTTAAAAAAAATGTAATTTAATGTTGTAAAAAGGCTCATGCCAAGTTTTTCAATAAAGAGTTGTTAGTATTGCAAGTGGCAAATAGCCAAAGCAGTTTGTAAGTATTGCAAGTGGCAAATAGCCATTAAGATCCTCACCCGGATCAAATTGAAAGATTAAGAGTTTGAAAGGTTTGGAAGTTGGTAATAGGATCCGCACCCAGGTCCTGTGTAAATTCTAGAATAGAGTTGAGTGGGTCCCCTGACCCGGTTCCTAATTGAAAGAGATTTTAAGGTAATTACTAAAAGATCAATGTAAGCTTACGTTAATATTCATGTATAGCATTATGTTTCATGTATGGAAAGAAAAATGAGTTTATGCCTACCTCAGTCAATGCTGAGGACTTCTTTTGATTTAGGAGGTGCCAATTCAGCACTAAATACTTTTGATAGTCAAGACGACACATGAAATCTAAATAAAACATATAAAGAGTTTCTACTCACATATCCTCAGAAAGTATGGATCAATTCATAAATATTTCAATTAAGACAGTTATTTCAATTCTTTAACAACCCCTATCGTCTTTCAACTTACTTAGAGAGATAAATTGGAGAGTATGATTACTTTAATGGAGTCAATAGAAGCTGCTGTAAAAAAAATAAAAGAAAAATATACACTCATATAGAAATTTATTTAGTGGGAAGGATTTTGAATCCTTACATACCTCCCCACTAGTCATTTGGAAAATGACTG
>JABUQX010102236.1:20000-25000 GCA_015478945.1 Trachelipus rathkii | reverse complement strand
GAAGATCGGTGTTTGTTGGTAGGGTAAGGTGGGGGTAGCCCGCCCAGGAACTTTTCGAATGTGAATTAAAAGACTTGTACTGTGTCAATTTTTAATTTTTCAATGTCATATGGTTATGCACCTAAAGCTTTATATTCCCACAAAAGTATGCTCTTCTCCTATCACATGTTTTGGAGTAAAATCGATTTTATTTCTTTTTCAGAAAAGGCACTTTGCCCCAACCCTGAGGTAAACTGCCCACATAGGAGGAGCAGTGCGTCTACCCATGGGCGCTTTGCCCTATTTAAAATTTTTAAAATTACTTAATTTAATTTGTACACTTCAATTTTGTTTCCTAAATCACTGTAAAATTTAATTAAATAGTTCTTTCATAACATAAAATAGGGCAATTTTTTAAAACAAATGGATAATATAAAAAATAGTTTTTAAACAAAGATTTAACATCAAAACTAGTATTGTTTTCTGGGTAATTGTTTAGTATTACTGACTTGAGTTCACGTACATAGTATATATATTAAAATTATAAATATTTCATTTACAAAAATGGTTTTAAAAAATTATTTGAAGTTTTTTTTACGCATTTGAGTTTATTTTGAGTTAATATTTTCACTAAAAATATTAATATGAAACGCTCTGAAAATCATAACAATTCAAGTTTTTTTCCGTTCGTGTAGGGATGAGGAATCACTGTTGAAATGCGTTTCAGATTATCGATTATCGATACATCGATATCGATATTATTTTTTATAATCGATTTTTTCACTAATTTCGAGGAATCGATATTATAGACATAGTGTACGTAAATAATATCAAAGAAAATAAAAAATTTGTAAAACAATATTTGTGCGTAATATACAATAAAAAAAAGTACAAATTAATATCACACAAATACGAAATTTATATATATATATATATATATATTGTTCACAGAGAGAAGCATTACACTTCTTCTCTATATGATCATCTGACGCTCCTTCCCTCCTTCCTCCTCCGTCAAAGTCAGACAAATGTCCCATTCAATCCAAACGGCGCCTGAAAAATACACACATTTTGCTTAAATGTTATTTTATGAAAAAAGAAAAACTGCTTAAAATTTTCTAGAAATAAAAAAAAAATATCGTTGATTGATATTGAAAATAAATATCGATATAATAGATATATCGTCTGAAAAAAATTCAATGCGATATTTTTTCGTACTATGGGAAAAAAAAATATCAATATCGATATCATATCGGTCCTCTTGCGGCATCCATAATCCTGTGTCTTTAAATTATATAATTAAGTATCGGTATCGTATCGGCACCTAAAAAAATGGAGTATCGATATCGGTATCCCGTCTTTTTTTGGTATGGTAAATCCTAATATATATATAATATTATATATATCCTATATATATATATATATTATATTATATATATAATATAATATGTATATATAATATATATATATACTATATATAATTATATATATATATATATATATATATATAGTATATATATATATATCTATATATATATATATATATATATATATCTCACGCATTCGAGTTACCTTGATGTTGGTGGGTGGGCTCTCTGGGATACTGTTGGGCGGGATATACTGCCTTTCAGTGTCCTAGAGCGAAAGAACTGATTTTTTTTTTTTTTTTTTTTTTTTGTTAAACATTCCCACCGATAAGTCCCTTCAATTATTTTGTATAAGGTTGCCCTCCTCTTTTCCCATCACAGCCCCATGGGCTATCCGGTCCAATCTTCCCGCATGGGTTTTGCAGTTCACCCTACCACTTCCTCCCGTGGATGAGGGTACAGTTGAAACCGGTCATTTACGCTCACCTCTGAACGGGACGCCAATTTTAGGGAACCCGAACCTTTGCTAACCACTCATGGAGGCTTGTTCTGCACTTTGAGTGTAATAATTCTCAGGCTTTGCGTGAAGACTATAGGTGCCGTGTGGTACACGGGTGGGTCACTCACCGACGTAGAGTTCTGGGAGATCTTCCGAGGCCACATCCACAGCCCACCCTAAGGGGTGGGTCCGGGTGGTTTGTGTGGGTCTCTGGACTGTGACCTGCTGTGGAGAAGAGGATTACCCTTCCTTATGAAATATACGCCTTTCCAGCCCATCCTGTTATTTACGTTTATGTCTCATTTGCTTTATTATTATGCTGTTCATCCATGGAGACGAAGTTTGTGGTAAAATTTTTTATGGAAAAGCCTTTAAATGATAACGTGTTTAAACCAAGGTGAGCCAAACAACATCAACAACAATTACCATCTGTCAGGTAACCAGCCTGACCCTACCGCATTCTCTACTACTATTAGACCCGGTACCTATGCTTCACTTCCTTCTCGCTACACGCTTGAGGGTCCTTTTGGGCCAAAATTTCATCGATCCGTCGACCAAGCAAACCCCGAACACCCCAGGTGCCCAACGGCCCGGGCAATCCCGCAAAGGTGCCCCCGTCATAACAGTCGTTCTCATTTGTTTACTCCATAAGCTTGCACCCCTTCCAGGAATGTCAGCAGACACATCATTCCCCGATGTATCACATACTGCGATCCACTACCCCCAAAGCTCTTACTGAGCAATGAACCATTTTTCTTAGTAAATTGCACTTGAAAAGTCCTAGGAGTTGAAGCCCTCCGGTCACATTTGATGAGGAACGGTCATTCTCGTACAAGCTTGCTAACCGAAAATGCAAAGTTCCATTCTGTCCTCCTTAACGTCTCTCGCTCGCAAATATTCCTCTTATTTCTACTCCTGATGAAATAAGAAACACATCTAAAGGCACTATTTATTGTTATGAACAGAAAGACGAGGATATAGCTGTCATTATGGAAAATCTCCAACGAAAAGATTCTCCGTTACAAACATTTATAGATTCCCCCCCTCGCCGGAAAACTCCTGACAAACCAAATCCCAGCTTTATCTGCTGACTTTTAATACCCCTTCTCCACCTACAAAGGTCCATAAATAGGGTTCACAAGCCAGCAGTGGTTCGCAACGTTTAATTCCTCGACCAGACGTTGCTTCACATGTTCAACGGTTTGTCAATCCCGGAAAATACTGTAATGGGGACAGGATGACATATGGCCCAAATCTGCCGCGGAGAATTATTTTCAACACTCAATATACCCCTAACTGTAGAAACTGTGGAGGACCCCACAGAGCTTCTTCCTTCTTTTCAAAAATGCCCATTCTTACCTGTTTGAACAGGAGGCTTTGGAGCTATGTACCATACATAAATTGAGCAGGAAGAGATGCTATAAACGCCAGCTCAAGGAAAAAATATCAGACAAATCAAAATCAATCTTACGCCTCAATTACAGCTGCCTCCACGCCTCCGCGTGTTAATCGGCCAAACAACCCCATCCTAACAGAACTCCTCTCTTATAAATTCCATTGAAACTCAGACATGTACTGCAACCTGTCTGACCTGTAATTGCGCCACTACTACCAACTTCTCAAGAGTACAAAAGCAAGCCCTTGGATTCATTTCTCCGTCCAAAAGCTATCAAACAAGGCTTATCCGAAGTTGCTAATCTCAACAAACCAAGCAATAAAAACTAAAGCTGGCTCATCCAACACTACAAAATTCGGAAACCATTTCCTGCAAGAATGCACTTGTCCCTACTCAACGCAATAGGTTTCACCAAACTTAATGCAAAAGACGGCCTCTTTGTCCCTTAATTCGCCTCTCACTATTACTCAAATTCCTGGAAAAGATGTTTCTAAACACAGAAAAGAATAGTAGCCAAGTTAAAGATTATTCGTTAAAATATAGAGCATCGAATTTTTAAACAAAAACACAGTAACCCCAAGACGTAAAAAATGCAACTCAGAAGGGAACCTCGCCATAAGTCTACTTCTGAAACAAATGCAAAGGCTTCAAAAGATTGTAACTCAAACAATCCAGCTTATTGAACAACCCACCAAACAACCATCCTTAACACTCTACAAGATAGTTTTCTAAGCTCTTTCTGAATCTTCCTATAAACTCTTCTCTGCCGAATTTCCTTTATCAACATCTCTCTAAAGGATTCTATACCTTAGAAGATGAATTGGGATAACAGCTCCTAAATGGAGCTTGATGTGATGACCCATTCTCTTTCTAATGCTTCCTGCACTTCGGAGAAAGGTGAATAAAACTGTTCAACGGAAACGTCGCAAACGCTCTAAGCGTTCTGGGTCTTGTTGGATGCATGAAGAGAGACTAGAGGTCCCCTTCTCCAATCAAAACCTGCCCAATTCCCAAAATCACCCGTATGATGAAGTAACTGGAAAAATCTCCAGTTATCATGACCTTGCCATCCATCGAAATTCCCATATTGGAGAATCGATATCAACAACCCCAACAGATCTCAAAAGACAAATAGGCCCCTCTCTGGGACATCTTCCTCCCCATTTCCATGGAAACAACTCTGTGTCCCTCCCATATTTCTGAATCTGCTTGCAAGCGGATACTGAGATTCCGCTCCCATTAATAAATATGAGCATTATGGATGCTCTTCTATTAACCAACAAAACCCACATAACAAGTTGGACTTGGTTGAACTCCAACTTATCTCGCATTCATGGTGAAGCTTCTTCATCAAATACACCTGAAAACTCCTTCCCAAAAGAGGTCATACAACATAAATCTCTGGTGTATGACTACTCTTTACCCCCAGGATTTGTTCCCCCTCCTCGCCGAGACCCACGTCTCAACCTTTCCTCTCCATCCGAACCGCCACCACCTAAACTACCCACTAGTCACATAGAGACAATTGTCTCTAAAAGACACTCATAATATTCATAACTCATCATGAACTACCTTCCTTCAATGAAATTGTTGTGGCTACTACTCTAATTTCGAAGAACTTGTTCAATTAAATAAACATATGTACATCCAAAGTGGTATATGTTTGCAGGAACTTCGACTATGTTATCGCGACTTTTTTCAACCATCCGAATATAAATCGCCGTTAACCTTCTATAGAAAGAGGTGATCATTAATAGGA
>JABUQX010102236.1:5000-12500 GCA_015478945.1 Trachelipus rathkii | reverse complement strand
TCAGCGCGCTTAAAACCCCTTATTCTAAAACCATAATGGTATCCGCTGTACAACAATTTTCTTCGGCTGCTCCATTTCCGTAGGACACAAATTATTTTATGTTGGAACCCCTCCCTCTCATGAAGGGGTAACTGGCAATGAAATCGCTGAGAGAGAGGCCAAAAATGGCCACCTCCTCTTTTCGGAGTTGTTCCAGGTTGCTCCCGATGCCAATTTTCGACAAGGCTACCTCCATCACGCGATTACTTATCCTGCTCTTCGCAACAAGGTTTTCGATTCTTATTGGCAAGAGCGGTGGACGAATGATCAGCGGGAGCGAAACTTAGAAATATAAAGCCGACATAATTCGGTGATGTTCTTTCCTCCCACCGACTGAAAGCGGCTTTTCACGAGTGATACTTGCACGCCTCTGTATCGGCATACCAACTATCACTCACAGTCACTATATGTCACGGAACCCCCCCCTCCATTTGCAAATTTTGGCCGTTTGCCAACCCTTCAATCTGTTCGCGCATTTATTCATTGATTGTCCACAACTGGGACCCTATTCGCCGACGTCATTTTCCCACTTTACGGTCCATAACACGCTGAAAGAATTATCCATATCTTGTCCCGAATCCTTTCCCACTTTAGCAGTACCCTATTTTCTTTGTATCCTTCAGAAAATGAATATATCCCCCCCCCCCCCCCCTTTTAAATAACATTTGATTTTGTTAATGCAATCTTAGGACTATTTTAATAATACAAAGATATAATTTTATTATTTTTGACTGACAGAATATTCATTTCACCATTCAAATCTTTCCTAATGACACTTGAAGTATATATATATATGCAGGGCCTCCGCATGGTGCTGATTTTTCAGCCCAGTATGGCCGCTTCTCTGTGAGCCGTGGGCCGGGATTCCTGTACATCTGACAAATATATATATATATATATATATATATATATATATATATATATATATATATATAATATATATATTATATATATTAATATATATATATATATATATATATAATTATAATATATATATATATACATATATATTATAGATATATATATATATATATATATGGGTCATGTTAATTTTTTCTTACGTTCTTTGGTGAAGTTTTGTTAATAATGAAAAAAGTAAAATTACCCTACTGAAAGAGTTTACTACTATTTTAATTTTTACAGTTTTGCTTAAATACGATAAATTTTTAATTTTTTAATGTGATGTTTATTTTATTTTCAAGTTTTCTAAAACAATTTTATATTTTGATTTTATTAACTTGTATTGGGTGCTACAAAAAAAAACTGTTCAAGATCTGTTCTTCAATATTTTACTTATTGGTTATTTAGGTTTCCTTATGGTAATTTATTACATTACATTAACAAAGAGGAATTAAAATATTTGTCAACCATGTGTGTGTTCAATTCAATAACTATTTGTGGGAGGTAAAACATAAATCATTACTTTTAAAAATGAAATTTGATTAGCCTTAGGTTAGTTACGTTATGTACGTTATGATTGGTCAGGTTATGGTTCGGTTAGGTTAGGTTAGATTATTAGGTTAGGTTTTAGGTTAGGTTTTGGGTTCGTTAGGTTAGGTTAGGTTAGGTTTAGGTTAGGTTAGGGTTTAGGTTAGGTAAGGTTACAATAGGTTAGATTATGGGGTAAATTAAGTTAAAAAACACTAGAATATCGGTTGTTACCGTTCTTAAAAATCAATTTTTTTTTTCACAGGTTTGTGCTAATTAATCCATTGCATTGGTGAACAACAACATGACGGTGAAAGGTAAACGTGGAGTGTTTTTAAATATAAACTAAAAACAAAAACGGAATGAACATCAAGATGATATTGATTCCATATATTTGCCGAGTATGCGTGGGTAAAAGACCATATGAAGAAAAAAATAATATTTGAATATATTTAAACCAAGGATATTGCAGAATTTTAAACATACATACAATGTATACATATATATATATTTTATATATATATATATATATATATATATATATATATATATAGTATATATTATATGATATACTACTATAATATATTATAGTTTATATATAATATATATATATATTATATAATATAGTATATATATTTTTTTATATATATAATCATATATATATATATATATATTTAAAAAAGGAATGTAATTGACATTATAAAACTTCAACTTCCATTAAATATATTACAATTAATGTATGTAAATGTTTTTACCAAACATTATTAAAAATTTAAATAAGTTGTAAAAATTTTTAACGGCTAAAATTTTAATGGTTAGATAAAACTTCAAAAGGATTTCATCTATGAGTCATATTATATTATATATATATATATATATATATAATATATATATATTATATACTTATATAGACTTATATATATATATATTATATATATTATATATATATATATATATATTTTATATATATATATATATATATATTATATATATATAATACTCAAATTATAAACATACATATGAATCACAAGTCTAGCTTACAATACTTCCTATTTTTATTTATTTTTTTTTTCTCCTATTTATCTACATTGTTCTTTTTGTAACGGGAATCAATTTTTTGTCTCGAGCAAAAATCAAATTAACAAATCAACTGCTTTTTTTTAACTAATTTTTTTTTAAAAATCATGTTTTTTTTTTGATTTCTTTGATTTTTGATTTATTTAATTTTTTTATCTTTTCTGTATTATCTTTTTTTTTTTTTTTTTTTTTCTTTAAGTGATTTAACTTCAATATAAATAAAAAATTAAAATAAAACTATATATTTATTAAGTTTTTTTAATATTTTTTTCAATTTTTTTAAAACTATTGGCAATGTAACCCGTAAGTCTGTAACCTTCTTTAGTGCTGCTGTTTCATTTTTTCCATTGTAAGATTTTGAACCCAGAGCTAGGACCCTAGGGTTAAAACTTGAATTGAATGCCAGATCAGACTAATTATATATTATTGTTTTTTGTATAATGTCGTATAATAGATATGTTTGGCCAGTATTTGAATATTGTTATATACATATCAACATTTAAAAAAAACATAGATATGCTGAAGAGGGCGCAACGTAAAGCAACGAGGAGGTAGATTTTTTGCTTTGAGGATAAGAATAGGCGTGAAGTTGTCTATAAAACATACTGTTTCAAACAATAAATAATTATTCTTTTTTAATTATTTATTATGGGTTGACTGGGAACATTCTAGAGGGGAAAATGCAGGTTTTTAATTATTAATTTTTTATTGTTGACTGGGACAGTCTAAAAATGACCATGCAGCTTCCTCAAGCATTATTCTTATTTATTATGAATTGACTGGGACTTTCTAGAGGGGTAAATGGGCTTCTAATTATTATTTTTTTTATTATTATTATTATTGGTTGACTGGGACAGTCTAGATAGGCTCATGCGGCTTCTTAAGTATTATTCTTATTTATTATTTGATATTTATTATGAGTTGACTGGGACATCCTAGAGGGGCCATTCGGCTCTAATTATGTAATTTTTATTGGTTGACTGGACAGTCTAAAAAGGACGGCATACGGCTTCTTGTAATTATTCTTATTTTATTATAGGTGACTGGGACAATTTCTCAGAGAGGTTTAATGTAGCTTCTTATTATTATTCACATAATAATGGTCATTTTAGACTGTCCCAGTCAACCCATAATAACTAAGAATAATACAAGAAGCCGCATGGTCCTTTTTAGACTGTCCCATCAACCAATAAAAATTAATAATTAAGAAGCCGCATTGGCCACTCTAGAATGTCCCAGTCAACCCATAATAAATAATAAATAAGAATAATACTTAAGAAGCCTTATGGGCCTATCTAGACCAGGGATGGCACGAAAAAAATCAAATTAAAAAAATCAATTGATTTTTTTACCTGATTTTTTTTTATAAATAAATCATTTTTTTGATTTTATTGATTTTTTTGATTTTTTTGATTTTTTTTATATTTTTTTTTATTATTTTTATTTTTTTGTTACATTTAAGTAATTTAACTTCAATAGAAATAAAAAATTAAAATAAAACTATATATTATGAAGTTTTTAATATATATTTTTTTCAATTTTCAACAAACTATTGGCATTGTAACCCGTAAGTCTGTAACATTCTTTAGTGCTGCTGTTTCATTGTTTCCATTGTAAGATTTTGAACCCAGAGCTATGGACTAGGGTTAAAAATTGAAAATTAATGCCAGATGCAAACTAATTATATATATATATTGCTTTTGTATAATGTCGTATAATAGATATGTTAGGCCAGTATTTGATTATTGTCTACAATTTTAGCACCCTTATTAAAAAAACAGATATGCTGAAGAGGGCGCAACGTAAAGCAACGAGGAGGTAGATTTTTGGCTTTGAGGATAAGAATAGGCGTGAAGTTGTCTAGATAGGCCCATGCGGCTTCTTAAATATTATTATTTATTATGGGTTGACTGGGACATTCTAGAGGGACCAATGCAGCTTCTTAATTATTAATTTTTATTGGTTGACTGGGACAGTCTAAAAAGGACCATGCGGCTTCTCAAGTATTATTCTTATTTATTCTAGAGAGGTCAATGCGGCTTCTTAAATATTATTTTTAACTATTAATTATTATTGGTTGACTGGGACAGTCTAGATAGGCCCATGCGGCTTCTTAACGTTATTATTCTTATTATTATTTGATATTTATTATGAGTTGACTGGGACATTCTAGAGGGGCCAATGTGGCTTCTTAATTATTAATTTTTATTGGTTGACTGGGACAGTCTAAAAAGGACCATGCGGCTTCTTAAATATTATTCTTATTTATTATGAGTTGACTGGGACATTCTAGAGGCGTCAATGCGGTTTCTTAATTATTATTTTTAATTATTAATTATATATATATTATTGGTTGACTGGGACAGTCTAGATAGGCTTATGCTGCTTCTTAAGTATTATTCTTATTTATTATTTATTATTGGGTTGACTGGGACATTCTAGAGGGGCCAATGGGGCTTCTTATTATTAATTTTTAATGGTTGACTGGGACAGTCTAAAAAGGACCATACGGCTTCTTGTATTATTCTAATTTATTATGGGTTGACTGGGAGATTCTAGAGGGGTCAAAATGCAGCCTTCTTAATTAATTATTCAGAATAATAATAGGAAGCTGCATTGACGCTCTCTAGAATTTCCGGTCAAACGCCATAATAAATAAGAATATACTTAAGCATGGTCCTTATTAGACTGTCCCAGTCAACGCAATTAAAATTAATAATTAAGAAGGCACATTGGGCTCCTCTAGAATATCCCCGTAAAACATAATAAATAATAAATAAGAATAATACTTATGAAGCAGTATGAGGCCCTATCTAGACTGTCCCAGTCAACCAATAATAATTAATAATTAAAAAATATAATTAAGCCACAAGGATCCCTCTAGAATGTCCCAGTCAACTCATTTTATAAATAAGAATAATACTTTAAGAAGCCCGCATGGTTCTCTTTTTAGACCGTCCCAGTCGACCAATAAAAATTAATAATTGAGAAACCGCATTGGCCCCCTCTAGAATGTCCCGGTCAACCCATAAAAAATTAAGAATTAGAATAATTTTTAATTAATAAATTTAATGCAATTAATGAATAGAATTTATATTAAGAAGCCAATGGGCCTACTTACACTGTCCCAAGTCACCAACAATAATTAATAAATTAAGAATAATAATTAAAAGGTCGCATTGGGCCTATCTAGAATGTCCCAGTCAATCCATAAATAATTAATAAATATATATAAATTCAAGAAGTCGCATGGGCCCTATCTTGACTGTCCCGTCAACCCTTAATAATTATAATTAAGAATAATTTTTTCTTAATTATTAATTATGGGTTGGACTGGGACCGTCTAGATAGGCCCATGCAGCTTCTGAATTATTATTCTTATTTATTAATTTTTTGTTGGTTGACTGGGAAAGTCTAGATAGGCCCCTGTGGCTTCTTAATTATAAATACTAATCAAAATATTACATTAATATTATAAAAATTATTCTAATCTAATTTTTATGGTATGACTGGGATATTCTAGAGGGGACAATGCGGCTTCTCATTTATTAATTCTTATTGGATTCTAGAGGGGACAAAAGGACCATGCGGCTTCTGAAGTATTTTTCTTATTTATTTTGAGTTGACTGGAACATTTTAGAGGGATTTAATGTAAATGTGGCTTCTTAATTAATATTTTAATTATTTAATTATTATTGGTATAATTTTTGGGAGTCCTAGATAGGCCCATGCTGGCTTCTTAAGTATTATTTTTTAATTTATTATTTATTATGGTTTGACTGGGACATTCTAGAGGGGCCAATGCGGGCTTCTTAATTATTCATTTTTTTTGTTGACTGGGAAAGTCTAAAAAGGACCCATGCTTGCCTTCTGAATTATTAATTCTTATTTATTAATGAGTTTGCTGGGCAATTCTTTTTAGGCACAAATTGCTTTCTTAATTATTATTTTTAATATTAATTATTTATTATTTAGACTGAGACAGTCTAGATAGGCCCATACGTCCTCTTAAGTAAATAATTCTTATTTATTATTTATTATGGGTTGACTGGGACATTCTAGAGTGGTCAAAGCGGCTTAATTATTAATTTTTTATTGGTTGACTTGGGACACCATCTGAATATTACCATGCGGCTTCCTAAGTATTGTTCTTATATATTAAGGGTTAACTGGGACATTCTAGAGGGGTTCAGTGCAAGCTTCTTATTAATAATTTATTATGGGTTGACTGGGACAGTCTAGATAGCCCCATGCGGCTTTTTATTTATTTATTCTTATTTTATTTTTAAATAATAATGAATTGAATAGACATCTAGAGGGGCCAATGCGGCTTTTTAATTATTATTCTTAATTATTAATTATTTGTTGGTTTGACTGGGCGGTAGGTAGGCCCATGCGGCTTTTTTAATTATAATTACTATTCATTAATTGCAATTAATTATTATTAAAAATTATTCTTAATGTTAATTTTATGGGTTGAATAGGACACTCTAGATTGGATTCTGCGTCTTCTATTATCTCTTTATATATATATATATATTATATATATATATTATATATATATATATATATATATATCATATATATATATATTATTATTATATAATATATATATATATATATATATTATATATATATATATATATATATATTTCGCGTGACGTCACGAATCTAAAAAAATCAAAAAAATCAATAAAATTGATTTTTTTCTAAAAAAATCAAAAAAATCCCCAACCCTGTTTGGAACCAATTTTTTTGTCTCGAGCGAAAAGTCACGTGATCATTTCAACTTCCGTTCTCTTTCGATCAAGCGCCATTACTGAAAACACGTTCTCTATTTGTTCCGATTTTTGCTACAATTTTTGTCAGTGTGTCACTTTCATCATCCAAGTTTATGAATTAATTCTTCAGAAAATATCAAGGATTTCATTTCGACTGTGTGCTTCCTTAACAAGT
>JABUQX010102235.1:30000-40008 GCA_015478945.1 Trachelipus rathkii | reverse complement strand
AAAGTGAGAGCTGTAATCATTGACGGGATGAGCAGTTCATTCCTTCTTCGCTAAATCTTTCCTCTCCTCATAATCAAGGTTTCGATCCGTGCTTTGTCTTTTGCCATTCAGGCTAAGGACAGCGCGTATCGGAGTGAAAAATCTCGCTTCTCCTATCACTCTCCGCTAAATTTTCATCAGCTAGAAATCGTTGCAGGAATACTTTTCGACGAGCAAAGCAGCCTTTCATCAAACGAAAGTGCGCTAACCTCCTGATTCTTCTACTGACAAATCTTTCTGCCTCTTGCCAAACATCTCTAATAAACTTCTGTAAAACTGTCTTTCCTCCTCTTATTCAATCTGACTACGGTTCTGTTGCTAACTCTCAGACTGAAAAGGCCCCATCTCTTCGGCCTCCTATTTTTCCCTATAACTCAACCCTGTACGATTCTGGCATTCCTCCTCCTCCTCCTTCATCCTCGCAGGTTCCTATGTCTTTGCCGTGATTACATTTGATCATCGTACATGGGTCCTGAGATCTATTGAGCGTTAGGAAGGCGGGTGGCCCGGATGTCAGTTCTCTTCGAGACGTTTAAGGGAATGTGCTACGTTGCACCCCACCCCTCGGTCAACTATATTCTCTATGTCTCAATACTACACTTCCTCAGTGGTGGAGCACTGCCAACTGTCCAACCAATTCCAGAAAAGAAAGCGCTCTGATCCATTCTAAACTATCGCCCTAAGCCTCACTTGGTATTATATTCTAAGATCTTTAAACCCTTCTCAACTCTCATTCTAGACCATCTGGAATCTCAATCCCTTCTTGCGATCGCCAGTACGGCTTTCGGCGTCCAAGGTCTACTGGCGATATACTTTTCCTATTTAACAGTTATGGTTTTCCGCTCTTAGGGACACTACAGGGAGACTTGCGTGTGGCGTTGACAGATCCAAAGCATGTGACGGGTATTGGCACGCGTAACTGCCTCTCTAAGCTCCCTCCTTTGGGTTCCTCCTTCTCTTTTTTCTACTTATGTCTACTTCTTTCAAGTCGATTCAATATTCTTTGGTGTTGAGCGAGAAATTCTTTCTTTTTCGTTCAATTACAGTGTCCTCACCGGTTCGGTCTGTATCTCCTACTTTATTTCCTACTTTTTTTAATGATCTACTCACCTCCACATCTAACTCTATTCACTCATAAGTGGCGATGACTCGATCCTTCATTCTTCACTCATTACAATTCTGCTCCCTCTTTTACTTCTAAAATTGCTTCGTCTTAATCTTCCGGATTCTATTCTCGTTGATCTGGATAGAATTTCGCAGTGAAATCAATTCTTTAAAAACCAACTTTCATACAAATCTCCCTCTCTAAAACACTCTACTTTCCTATCATTCGACGTTCTCTCCGCTCTCATGTTGCCAATATAACATTCCTTGCCTTACATAAACAAAAAATGTCTTGAAACCCACATCACAACGGTTGCTAGGCGCTCAAGAAACTGAGTTCGTTAGACTGCGAGACTTTTTGCTCTTCTCATTACTCCAGCTATTACAAGGGCATCATCGCCCTTGTATGGAGTACTGTTTTCATATCTGGGGGGGCTCTGGTTTCACCCAGTTTTTGAACAGGGTCGAATCAAAGGCCAAAAGGCTTAAAAAGGCTTATAAACTTTCCTGTACTTTCCAGTTCACTTGACCATCTATCTTTTGCGGGCCGATGTTCGCGTCTTTATCTCTTTTCTAAGGTTACCGCCAGTGGCAGGTGTTGGAGGGAACTTACACTCGCGTACCACCACCTTTACGACGCCCTCGTAGCACAAGGGGTGCTGTATCTGCGCACGATTTTGTGTAGATATGGTAACTCCAGGCTAGTTCGCTACGTGCTTCCTATTTTCCTGCCACCTCTGTTCTGTTGAACTCCCTTCCATCTACTGATGTTTCCTGCTGAAATTTAATCTCCCTCACTTTAAAGGCCGCGTCTGTGCTCATCTGCCGTCATTTGCCAGTGGAGAAACTTGGCGTGCAACACCCCCTCCTGAAATAGGCTCTGCCGTGAGTGGTGGTGGCAACTGTAATATATATATATAATATAAAATATATTAAATATATATATATATTATATATATATATATATATATATATTATATTAATATATATATAATAATATATAATATATATTATAAATATATAATATATATATATATAGTATATATTATATATTTTATTATGGTGATGGAGCGAAGCTGAAGTTTTTGAATAACGCGTGCGTTTTTTTGCGGTCCCTAAAAAATTTTTACATCCGCTGTTGCGGATTTTTTGCGGTTCTTAAAATTTTCAACAACCGCGGTTGCGGTTGCTGTTGCGGTTGTGCAATAAAAACTTTTATGTTATAGCTGTGTAAAAGATTATGTGAGTGGAAAGATGGAGCGATTTGGAGCTTTTGAGTAATTTTTTTAAAACAACCTTGTTTCCAATAGCCAAAGAAATTTAGAGAAGATCAGATGCCTAAGTTGATCCAAGGGTGCCCTCCTAGCGTGAACTAATTGTTGCTGAGACGGACGTCTATCAAAATGAGGAGAGTAATGAAGGGTGAAATCGTCGGCATAGGAGTGGATATGTAATGAAGCAATATAGAGAGGTCTTTTATGAAAAGTAGAAAGAGTTAGGAATAAAAGAACCCTGAGTAACACCATCTATTTATAGATTTAAAGGAATAAACGGTGGCATTCACCAAAATACTGAGAACAAGAGGCAAGAAACTGAAAGACTAGAAAGAAGATCGCAGTAGAAGAACTTCTACGAAAGCCGCATTGGCGAGCAGAGAAAAGATTAGAAAAAAATTGAGATGTTTTCAAATCTTCCTGCTACGATAGATTCGAAAACTATAAGAAAGAAGCAGAAGAAAGAGAGATTTGGCGATAGTTTTGGGAGGGTTGAGAATTGGTTTCCCTTTTTCGTCAGCGAGACCTTTCAGTAAAGAAAAAGGCCAAAGTAGAAAGACAGAGACGAATAATTTAACAGCAATTAAAGCTCGAAAACTTAAATTTGAGAACTATAGGAGAATAGCATCAAGTCCACACGCTTTCTAAGTGTTAAGCTCTGAAAAGCAAAAATAACACCTTTTGAAGAAATTACTACATTAGCATGAAGATGTGGAACTAATAGGGAAGGAGCAACAACACTGGAATCGTCTAAGTGGAAATAGAAGCAAAGGTTTGAGCAAAGAGTTCAGCTTTAGTGAAGTTTAAACGGCATGTTATTCGACGGACAAATACTAAAAAAGGCAAGGGAAGAACGCAAGGCTTAAGAGTAACATTTTTTGAAAAATATCAGAAATGACTTGAGGAAGGAGCCAGAAAGATTATTCCATTTTCTACTGAGAAAAGATTTTTTTAGTGTCATGGAGGATAGATTTTGCACGATTTTGGGATGAAATATAAGTTGGAAGGGTTTCTGAAATTTGAAGATTACAGTAATTCCTAAAGCAGCGTCCCTGCCGCTAATAGAACGAGAACAAGCAGAGTTAACAAGCGTTATCTAGGCTTAGGTGAAGCGTAAATCATCATGGCGGTGCACGCCTCATGCCAGAGAGAAATAGCCTCCGCTTTGCACACCCCGAGAAACCCTTTCCACGTAAGGGAAATCAAAGAAGTACGACTGTAAGTCCGACCTGTTAGCAGCAACCGAAGTGCAAAACGTTTTCTGCGTAGGCGGGGGTCTTTCTGCGAAGACTTGAAGAGATAGACAGTAAACAGATATGAGAGTCATCGGAGGAACCTAGAGGAGGAAAGAATTTAACAGAATAAGGATAAAATTAGAGATTAGAAAAAGGTCTAGAATGTTGGTTCATCTCAAAGACCAAAGACGATCAGAGATACGATTAGGGAGCTGCCCCAACTGCTCGAGGTAATGGATAGAAAAGTCGTAGAAAGTTCATCAACTTTATCTGAAGAATTAGGAAAGCCAATTTGACCGGGTGAACGTTGAATCACCGAAGAAATTGATGATTCAGAGAAATGTAAGAAGAGAGAGAATGTGTTCTAGTTTATTATGACAGATTAGCTTGAGCTATTAGGTAGAATATTCGGAAAACTCCAAATCAAAGACACGGAATCACAAATATCATTGCCACATTGGCACAACTGCCTGTTGACTTGAAAATTGAGGAAAGAATATTAGGAGTCAACAGAGTAGAGCTTGAATTCAGAACGCTCCTCAAAAGCCTAAGTTTCGGTTAGCAATAAGAGATGAGTTTAGAGGAGGAGAGGTGATGCTTCAACAAAATGAAAATTAGATTTAAACCGAGGAAGGTTGCAGAATTTATGAAGAAAGGAGACCGTACATCAAACCAGGCCGGCATTCCGTCACGGCACCAACTCCATCACCGGAGGCCGTCAATGACCTTTAAGGCTGATGAGGGTAGGGAGGAAAAGGGGTTATTTTTGGAAGCCACCCTTATAGGCTTCTCCGAGACCTAACGCCGTGGCTGCCATTCATACCATTTTTTATTTTCTTTTTAAGAGCTAAGTGTTGTCTGTAATTGTATTTTATGGTGTGTGATTAAGCGAGAGCTTACTCAGTGCTTAAGAAGAATGTGGATATGAGCACAAAAGGGAAGAACTATTGCGGTACTGGGTGCATGGGATGTGCTCTAACACTCTATCCCCAATGGTGGAGTAATCTCAGCGCTTCAGGAGCTTACTTCTCTAAAATAGATATATAATATAATATATATATTATTATAGTAATATATATATATATAATATTATAGTATATATATATATTATATATATATATATATATATATAATATATATATAGATAACTTCTTGCCCTGGCCCACTCAATTGAGCGCCACACTAGCTCCAGGAAGCGTGCCACGCTTTGGGCGGTGCGCTACTCTAAAAGATCGAATTCCACAGGTTCAAGGAGGGAAAGATTATAGAGAAGTCCGGCACGAGGCGGCCGTCGAGAGCGGACACCCCAGGAGGAGGGGTGTTGATGCATATTGTAATGTCCTGGAATGTACATCTGGTGCACGGTGGGTGGGAAACATTGTTTCAGTTTTGATCTTATTGATATTGTTAAGAGTTTTGGATGTGGTGACCTAATCTGCTCGGGCGAGCTCACATTTGCGCCTCTGCTTCGGGACAGTGTTCTCTTCTAATATAGGTGGAAAGATTTTTTTGAGGGGAGCTTTGTAAGAGTTTAGTAGTAAATTGTTTATTGGGGCGGTTTTTGTAAGTACGTGGTTAGTTACGTTGTGCTATAGATATGAGGAGCAATGACTTATTGGGAGCTATGAGGGGGAATAAGTTGTAGAGTCATTATAGAATTTGGCTGTGAGAGCGCCGTGGGGATTTTAGTCTGCTGCTCGGGAGGGGTTGGAGAATCTTTTGGTGACATCGGTGTGTTGGATTTAGAGTTTTCTGGTAGAATGAGTCCCCACCATCTCCAGGTGGATGGAGATGGGAAGGACGGAAGTCTCGTCATGTAAATGTTGGAATGGGGGTAGTTTTGGCCTGCATCCGCATAATAATTCTAAGGAAGCCCAGTGCTTTTGTTGATTGTAATTTTTTTGAGTTAGATTTTGACAGTGTGGAAACCATGCGGCGGAAGGCCATAGTTGTATTATTGTTCTGAGGAAGTTGTTTATTGTAAGGCTGGTGAGGGTGTTCCCTGTCACTGAAGTTGTGTTGGAAAAGGGTTCGGAGGGTGTTTAGTTTCGTTGAGTGATGAGGTGATTTGGTCGATTTGGGGGGAGAACTCATGTGTGTGTCAAAGGTAAGTCCTAATATTTTTGGGGTTTGTTATAGGGGAGCGGGATTTTTGCAGAAAAACTATTGGATCAGTGAAGTGAGATTGGTTGGCGCGTCAGTGTTTAGGGCGTGACTGATGAGATTTGAGGGGGAGCGATCACTTCTATGGAGAGTAACCAAGTTTCTAATATATATATATATATATATATATATATATATTTATATAATATTATATATATAGTATATATATTATATATATATATATATATATATATATATATATATATATATATATTATATATATATATTATATGTCGGTGCGGTGCGGGCGTGTTGCGTAAATTTTGTGCGTGCGCGTGCGCTGTGGTCCGCCTCCCGGTGCGGTGGGTGCGCGAGCGGTGCGGTGCGGTGAGCGTGCCAAAGAGATGGTGCGGTGCGGTGCGTGCGATAGGAATTTTAGGGTATCATGCAGTTGACTGACGCCTTACTGTTCTTTCAGATACATTTCCTAACAAACTTGGATTGTTTGATTTCAATTGTCGTGATGTAATTGAAGGATCAGCATCAACTTGTCGTTTCATAATGCTTAGAGTCCTTTGAGATATTTTTTTTAGGGGCACCAGGGCGCTTCTTCTGCAGCTCAATTTCTTTCTCCCCACATTGAACAATTTTTTTTACCCATCTCTGAACAGAACGTAATGTAACTCCAGTAATATCAGCAATCTCTTTATTTCGTTTTCCTACCTTGTTCAGTGCAGCTATAGCTGCAATATGCTCTTTGCTTATGTCTTTATTCTTCCCCATTTGATAAATATGCCCCAATTTAGTACCACGCTCAGAGGAAAATAAATGAAAAATTTGAGAGGTTCGACAATGCAAATCCACTCACAAAGCATGCTTAAAAGCAACTAATTCAATTTTTTTCTTCATCTTGTGATTAGGCCACGCCTACTTTATCTGTCTCGGGTGCGCCAAATATTATGTCCAAATTTAGAACCATGCTATAACTAATTTTTTAAAAATTTCAAAAAATTAAATGCAAAATTTTTGGCGCCTAATATTATGACCAAGACTGTATATATATATATCCTGTTGGGCGGGATATACTGCCTTTCAGTGTCCTAGAGCGAAAAGAGCAACTTCAGAGAGGTAGATGAACGCTGATGACACCCTTCCTTATGGAGGGGGCACCTTTCGTCATTTGTGCTGAAGGTGTGTGAGCCGCATTACCTGTTCGTGATTCGGTGCATACGACCTAGCAACAGAATTGAATCTTTTTCCCTGACCTCTCTGGAACATCTATAATAAGAGACTCCCCGCCGCTTAGAGATATATATATATATATATATATATATATATATATATATATATAGTATAATTATATCATATATATTTATATATATATATATATGTATATATATTTAAAAGAATATATATATATATATATATATATATAATATATATTATTATTTGCTTTTCTTTGGAAATCTGGTTTTTATAATAAATAACAGAACCAATGCTCTGAACATTTTGGTGGAAGACAATAAAATCTTGATGAGTTTGTTTTATTTGATACAAACTGATTTTACGTTGAAATTATAAAAATTAACACTAATTATATTAAATATTCATGAAATCTTTCCAATTTATTTTTAAATCCTATCCATTCACTCTTTCAGGACAAACATGGTAATAATGCTTAGGTAACTTGTAGGTAAAAGGCAGTTGAAGTCTATATAATAACACTATTATAATTACAAAATTTATAACTAGAACAGTTGCAGGTGAAACGGACCGCTATCGTTATTAAGTGATGGTTTAAGACTGGCTATGTAAATTGATTCTAAAATTTTCAGATCAAGTTGTTGGTTGGTTTGTGAAAGAATTGTAAAGTGAGATAGACTTATGGGATGATTTTTAGTGAAGCTATGGGTCCTAATGCTGGAGGGGGGTGTGGATATAAAATATGAACCGGTTCTTGTCGAGCATCCTCTATGTTCAGCAGCCCTGACAGAGAGTTGGCGCTGAGTGCTGAGAACATAGGGTAACTGCGTGCAAGCACCACAGGAATATTTATATATGACTGAAGAACGCAAGAAGAAGTAGAGGGTCTTTTGAGATAATATATATATATATATATATATATATATATATATATATATATATATATATATATATATATATATATATAATATATATAATATATATCATATATATATATATAGTATATATATATATATATCTGATATATAAATATATATATATATAAACTACATAATATATTATATATATATATATATATATATATTATTATAAAAGAAAAAAAGAAGAAAAAAAAAAAAAAAAAAAAAAAAAAAAAAAAAAAAAGAAAAAAGAGAGAAATAAGGGAAAAAGCTGATAAGAATGAATAAAAGAAGAAGAAGAGAAGAGAGAAGAAGAAGAAGAAGAAGAAGTAGAACAAGAAGAAGAAGAAAGAAGAAGAAGAAAAGAAGAAGGAAGAAGAAGAAGAAGAAGAAGAAGAAGAAGAAGAAGAAGAAGAAGAGAAGAAAGAAGAAGAAGAAGAAGAAGGAAGAGAAGAAGAAGAAGAAAAAAGAAGAAGAAGAAGAAGAAGAAGAAGAAGAAGAAAAGTATATATATATATATATTTACTTTACAACTTTACAACCGCATCCCAGGCAAGGGTTCAAGACGCCGTGTCAGCGGGGCCAGCACTCTTCTGAATCTTCCTCTATTTTCCAAAACTCCATCTTCCCTCAGCTCCTGCATCGACGGCAATCCATGTCTTCTCAATGAGTCCTCCACCGAGCTGCCATCTCTTCCTAGGTCTTCCTTTTTTGGTCTCGTTTCTTCCGGTCTCCACCCCATCTCTTCTGGCCACTCTTCCCTTTGCATTCTCCCAGAATTGTCGCCAGCCACCTCAATCTGCGGCTGCATCCATCTTTTCAATATAGCCTTCACTCCACTCTTCTTCTATATTCTTTCGTTTCCTCTGTCTGTCGCTTCTAGTCTTTCCCATTTATCGCTCTCAAACGTACATCTCCGGCCGACTGTATTCTACTATCCTCTCTTGTGGTCGTACTCCAGTGTCTCTGCTCCATTATAGTAAAATCGGGTGTTAACACACCTCCGAATATCCACCCTTTCACCTCCACATCATTTGTCATCTTTCCAGTATGGTGATACACTGCTCTTACTGCCCTCCCCCATACTGAGCTATCCTACTTGTGATCTCTTGCACATTTCCTCCCTCTCTTCCAAATAGTCCACCCAAATACTTACATTTCTCCACCATCTTTATCGCAGTCCCCTCTACCTCTATTCTCAATTCTCTCCCTCCTTCTTCTCTACTGACCACCATGATCTCCGTCTTTTCTGTGTTTATATTCAAGCCAGCCTCTCTCAGCCTGTTGGCAAAACATATCACTACCTCTCTCAACCTGTCTCCCTTTTCGCTCCAGCACGCAAGTCATCCGCATAAAGCAAAATATCGCCGTCCAAAATCTCCGATATCTTCCTCACCTCTTTATTCACTACATCCAGATAGGATACAAACAAAATTCGGTTGACACACGCTTCCTTGTTTTAACCCCCTGTGTTCTTACCTCGACCATTCCTTATTCTCAAATTCTGTTCTTACATTACATTACATTTCTGTACAAACTCTCAAGAGCTCCTCTCAACCTTTCTACCCACAGCATATTCTCTCTCCACCACTCTTCCACAGTCTCTCTCTAGGCACTGAATCGAAGCTTTCTTCAGATCTAGAAAGCATATATGCTCGTTGTTAAATTCCATTACCTTTTCAACGTATTCTCAGGCGAACAAGGAGTCCGTCATGCTTCTGTTCTTTCTATATCCGCTTGCTGCTCTTTCCCCCAGCCTTGCTCGACGTACTATTCTCCAAACCTTTTCTCTAAATTCTCTCATATGTTTTGACCAGAGGTTAAACGAGAAATTTCCCTGTAGTTTTTACAGTCTCCTGTATCTTTTTTCCCTTATATGTTGGCACTATAATTGACTTTCCCCATCCTTCGCGTACTTCACTCTCGTTCCAACACCTATAAAACAGTTTCAAAATTTCTTCTTTTATTTTCTCCCCTCCCTCTTTTATCAATTCGGTATGTTCGGATCCCACTCCCCCGGTGCCTTACCGTTCCTCATCGCTTTCAGAGCCACCTCTATTTCTTCCATAGTTATTTCCTCCCCTCCTCATCTTCCTCTCCCTCTACCATCTCTTCTCCCTCCCCCTCCCCCTGTTCATTCACATTTATCAG
>JABUQX010102235.1:0-15000 GCA_015478945.1 Trachelipus rathkii | reverse complement strand
TATATATAGATTTTATATATTATATATATATATATAATATATATATATATTATATATATATATATATATATTATATATATATATATATATATATATATATATACATACATACATGTATATATATATATAGATATATATATATTAATATAATATATATATATATATATATAATATAATATATTATATGATGACATTTATATAATGATATTAATTATGTTATTCTTTCAATGAATAAACAATACTGATAATATTTAGTTGAACTTGGCCCAAAGTAATGCCTACTTATCTGCAATTGCTTTAGAGGTGAGAATGAAACTGTATAAGATGTATATATATATATATATTATATATATATATATTTAATATATATATTATTATATTATATATATATGATATATATAAATATATAATTATATATAATATTATATGATATATATTATATATATAATATATATATATATATATATACTATATATATATATATATATATATATATATATATATATATATAAATATATATATAGTATTATATATATATATATAATATATTATATATTATATATATATATATATATATATATATATATATATATAATATATACAAAATTAGATGTTTTAATATTTTATTTATTTATCTAGTATATATATATATATTATGAAATATTATATAATTTTATAATATATATATATATATATATATATATATATAATATATATAATATATTATAAGTATATATATATATTATATATATAATATAATATAATATATATATATTAGATTACATTCGTCACCCACCATTACGGCAGAGCCAGTAAGTATACTAGAATGGACCCTTTATGCTACCACAAACCAACAAACTGATAAAGGAGGCCGTTAAAGAACGAGAGACTTAAAGGGTGCCGCCGAGAGGAGAAAGGTCACATGTTCTATATTCTATATTCTATATTCTATTTCGAACGATCAGTCTAGCTCTTATATTCTAGCTTCTGCATGTGAGGCTATTTCTTGTTTCAGACTTGGATCTTAGTGTCTATCGTGGTTATTGTGTTACGGGGATTCGATTTGGTGTATATAGAAGCGTGCTAGTGTTTCCTTTATAGTCTATCTACCCTCCTCCCCCTTTTCTCAGCACTTCTAGCCGACATAGACCTATGTCATAGAATACTCGGGGTGTTAGTGTCTACTCGTATGGTTATTGGTATGGCGATTCCGATTGGTGTACATTAGATGTGCTAGGTTGGGTTCCTACTAGGCCGTATTACCCACCCCTTTTCTGAGCCCTTCTAACACAGGTCTACAACTTTTTTGTTCTGGAGCTATGAAGTCGATCTTGATATCGACTAGTATGTTATGGTATTGCTGCGTCGACTCGGTGATGTTGTCGGCGTGGCGGTTTTAGCCGTTCCGGTTTTTAGAAACGCATTTGCGTGCGTTTCTGCGGGGGTTGATCACCCTTCACTGAAATACATCGTGTTTGAACTTAAAATAAATGTTACGGAAATCTTTTCTCCGCGTTTTTTTATTTTTTCCGCATGCGTTGCAGCCTCAACCGGACTCCGGCCGCGCGCGGGGAGAGATGAATCATCCTTACCATAACCACATGCTGTTGTTGTTGTTGTTGTAACCCGTAAAATATATTTTTTTCTAAAAGACACCTCAGATTTAATAATAATCAAATAATAATAATAATATTTAATAAATAATAATAATAATAATAATATAATGAATGAATAATAAATAACAAGAAGAAAGAAGGTGAGTTTAAAGATATATATTAATCTTTTTTTTTTTATTTAACTAAAAGAATACCCAAGATTGGCCAAAACAGTGTATATATATATCATATGTATATATAATTTAATATATTATAATATATATATTAATATTATATATATATATAATATATATATATTATATTAATATATATATTATATTTATAATATTATATATGTGCTTCTATATTAGACGCAAGAACCCGCTTTATACCTGCCACAGTTCGAGCCGTATTCAGGATAAGATCTCTCTTGTTGGCTGTGTGTCTAAACTTTTTAATAGAATTGATTATTGATACCTCACCCAATTTATTAGCTTTAAATGTCATAGTAGGTACTTTTACTTCTTTGTATTGTTTGGTTGAATCAATATGAGGATTATCCGTATCATCTGTGTTAAAAACTACGTTATGAAACGTAGGTTCCCCTCCCTGTTCTTTCATTTGTTTAATAGCCAAAGCAGTAACATCTTTATCAGCAATCATCTTGTAATAACGGTTGTCATCATTCAAAATTTTCCATTCCCTATCTTTCGTTTTTTCTCCATCTTTTGCAATTTTATCCAAGGTTATATTCAACATAACCTCAGGATTGATAATGTCACTAGTGTTTTTACTTAACGTTAACCCTTTAGACTTCAACATATACTCATATTCCCCATTACTTTTTTAAGACGTAGAGCATATGATTTAGGACCCGTACAGATGAAGCTATCGGCTACCATCCCCCCTTCAATTTCATCTGTTAATTCCCCTAGAAAACGTCCTGTTTCAGGTATATATTCGCCTTCTTCAGCTACGAAAATACAACTATCAGTGTCACAATACAAGACACGTTGACCCAGAGAATCCATTAAGTCATAAAGTTCTATTCTACCATAACCGGTTACAAAAGCGGCTACAGCTATATTTGTAGATTGAATGCCTTGACTAGCAAGAGATGTATAACGAACAGATGCTATGTGTTTTGGACCAACCACCATGACATTTAAAAGTTCCAAATCAGTTCGCCTAGCTAGATCCCATACGTCAGCGTCACTGTGACATACAATGTCTTCCGTATGCACAGGTCTCTCCGCTAATTTTCCCCACAAACTATTTAAACACAGTTTTGCAATGAAACGTAAACATGGGTTGCTATCTATCATTTCCTTAGTTAATTTCACCCCTTCGACTTCGTTCGAATTCTGCGATGAAGAAATCTTTTTCTTCATCAGTTAAAGGTTGACCGTCATCGCCTTTTGGATATCCTGAAGCTTCTGTTTTCCATTGTAGAAACTTTATTACATATTCTGTAAACATATCAGACATAGGTGTAAAAGTCCAAATCTCGAAAATTTTAGTGATTTTATACCTTTTTTTAACAGCTAATTGTAGTTCAGGAGTTGTATATACACCTCTAAGTTCTCTCTGAAGCTCTGTATGATTACATATCCCCTCGTATCCTGTCTCCGTACATGTACGACACAACGTGAAAATTAACTTCCCCTCATACCTCCCAGGGAGAACAGGGATGTATAAGTCCTGTGGAGGGAGTATACATACATAAGCTACACCGAAATAATCTGTTTCCATCTTGGATATATAATCAGGGATGCTGGGAATGTCTCTGCCTATACGTTTCTTAGGAATACCGGAAGGAAACTGTTTGGTTTTCTGTACAAAAGGATATAAAGATGTAAAATCAAGATAATATATTTTTTTACCGGTAGTGGGGGGATAATAATACACGAATGGCTCAGTACGACCTCCATACAACGCCTCCCCGATACGCAATACTTTATTTGCAGGTTCTTGACCTATTTCATTCACATATTTCCCTAAATTCAAGGTCCGTTCTTCATCGCCATTCACAACAGTTACATCACATTCAGCCATCATTTTTTCCCATTCACATTCCCATACACGTATAACTTCATATCCTGCATTCTTATATGATTCTTCCTGCAACATAGTTATCCTGTATCGATCAAGACTAGATATCCCCTTATGGATCTTTTTTTTCCCTTTCTCACAGCTCTGATGCCCATGCCATACACATCCATGATACAAATATACCACCTTCTTCACGTTAACCTTATCCATGGTCAGCCAATTCAATGCATTCAAATCTCTCAGCTGTACATCTACATGGATCTGTCTAAGCCTTACAAACACATCCCCGTTAATTGCCTTATACTCGTTACAAGGTATTTCAGTATAACCGTCAGGTTGTAAATATTTATTTCGAATCTTGAACTTACGCTCACCTCCATTCCTTGCATGTTCTATATAATGACCCATATAAAGTTCCATGAAAGTTAACCATTTAATCCCAGCAAACGAATAGTGGCCATCGTCTTCTCTACTGATGTGTAGCGATTAGACTTTTTTCATATTAATGCATTTAAACACTTTGAAACATAAGCGGCTATGGCTACTACCACATCCAAACAATCTATTTTTAAAATGTCTGTCCACTGAACATATTTTCCTGAACTTTTCAAAACTCTGTCTTAAAATCTTTACATCTTGTATACAATATTTCACACATTCGGCTTTTATATCATAGTCACGATTCTCGAAAGTTTTATACCAAACATCAAAATCACGTTTCTCTGCATCATTCATTCTATCGACTTCGAATACATCTCTCTCTGGAATAACCCCTTTATAGTTTATATTCGCTAAAGTTAGAAACCTGTATGGGAAGAACCCTTTTGCTATATCCCCCTTAATCCCCATGCATTGAGGTAACTTTTTCAAAGCACAGGGCATATACAACAATGTATCTTTAAAGGAAATGTTATTGTTAGACGACATGGTAATAATTTTATTTCCTCTTTTAACAGGGTTGCTGGAAATAGAAGCCTCATGCGTTCTACCTAACAGTTTCGCATACACAAACTGTGTATCGAATTTTGACCCATTATGGGCAGCTACTATTATATCGTCATTCTTATGAGTTTCAGAGAAATTGAATAAATAATTAATCATTTTATCCACGGGGCATTTTTCGTATTCTTCTGCAGTTTCTAAATCCAGATGGAATACTTCAGTTCTTTTTGTTCCACATGTTTCACACTGTTCTGTTTCTTTTTTGCTGCATTTGTAACATACTAACATTGTTACAGCTAGATAAGGAACCATATCCATCATCGATCTTCCTGCAGCATCTACCCTTGCATTATGATTATATGTCTCTAAATCGTAGTAAAACGTAAACACGTTTTTACCCTTTGTATTTTTCTCTTTTATTTTTTTCATATAACATTTATGGATACCAGTTTTATCAGGATTATACTTTTCATAACATACATTACACTTTATATGTATACAATCATGGTTATGAATGCCATATTTATCAGCTATTTTACTTTCATCACATTTATCACAGATCTTAACTTTCCTGCAAATTTCCCCTTTATGATAGTTGTAACATTCCTCATTATAAAATTCCCTATTACAATCCTTACAGTATCTCCTAGGGGCTACTGCATTTTCCACGTTTCCTTTACAAAGATGTGTGAGACATTGAGAACAGCGATACTCGGGACATTCGCTTGATATATGTTTATGATAATCATCAATAAAAATGTAACATAACTGACAGAAAATAGGTGATTTATTTTTACGTGCTTCTACACTACCTATCGTAGATTTAATTGTATGTTTAGGAAGGGGATAATAGTAATGGGTAGTTTTAAAATCAAAACCTATTACATATAATGGTTTTTTACGGTCCTGTTCGCGAGGTAAATACATTACATGGAATTTTTCATCAGCGTCGTTACGGTATACGTATATTCTACATTGTAGCACCCGTTCAATTATCTCGAACTTAGCAGCACCTAAGGGTTCATTATATTTTAATCCGCAAGCGTTAGCTATTTGTATACCTAACTCATGTATATTGGAAGGGAAATATAGAGATATTTGATGAGGCTTTTTACGGTTAGGGTTTCTTTGTTGTTCCTGAAATAATTTATAACAACAAGCAATTGCTCTAAATCCACAACCTACCTTATATGCGGTATCGTTATCATTACTTATTCTTAGCTGTACAGTATTCAATTTTTCTTTAGGGAAATTAACTTTGAAAGGTATAATAGGCCCATTACCTTCAACATCATGCGCTACCTGTACTTCAACAATGAAATCGCTGAATGTAGCTTTATCCCCAGACTGAAAAGCTGTTATTAAACGACCTGTCAAATAAGAAACCAAATCCTCTCTATCCATTTCAGCGTAAGGGATATTTACATGGTACTCATTCCTACCCCCGTCATTGAATGTAAACCATACACGGATTCTAGCTTCTCTATGTGACACATCATTTCTTAAATGCAGGATAATATCATTGATAACTCTCATGAAAGAATCCCCTATATCTCTACCTTGCTTGAAAACCCTAGCTTCATCAACCCGGACCCTATATTTATGTGTATCGATAACCTCAGAATTCTTCGTATATGCAGCTCTCGTTACATCTATTAGTTCAGCTGTGAATTCAGAACCCTCCCTATTACTACCCCCATTACACCCCGTTAAACCCTTTTCGTTATCATCTTCGGCATCGGCTATGACATCAACAACCAGTTTTCGTTTTATTTCCTCTCGTTTGAAAAAAACGAGAAAAAACCATATGTATATATATATATATATATATATATATATTATATTCTATATAGTATATATATATATATTATAACTATATATATTACAATATACTCTATAAATAATATATATATACTATATATATATAATATATAATAATATATATATAATAATATAATAATATATATATATATATATAATAAATATTAAAAAATACAAAATATACATACAAATATCAGATAAATCAGAAGATGACGATTGCAATAATATAATAACAATAACAACATACCTTTGTAATTAGAAGAGGGGGATATTTTCGAGTAGGCAGGAGATAAGGGAAGTACCACAGATGTTGGTGAGCCCTTTTGTACCTCAATTGAATACCATCGGTCTGAATAGACAATGAGACTCATTCACAAATAATGAATAAAATCGGGGTCAATCGGAAGAAATTAGCAAGATCCATCATAACTAAATTACAACAAATCCATATAACATATGGAAGGAACAGCAATAACCAATACATACGGCATACTCGAACCTGAAACATACAACGGTTATTAAACGCATTCAACCTCTACTGGATTTCATTTTATCGAAACATTGACGTTTAATATATGCCCTTGAATTCTCTGTTAAAGATAATCAATTATGAACACATATATATATACTTATATATATATATATTATATACTATATATTATATATAAAAATATATTATATATATATATAATAAAATAAATATAATATAATATATATATAATAATAAAATAATATATGTACTTTTAAAAGGTAAATTAAATTATACTTTACTGAAGAAGAATGAAAAATGTAAAATTGAAACTTACCCTCAACCTTTTTGATTTCGTATAATGAAATAATAACTTGTATATTGAAGTTTCCAATCGGCGTTGTTGAGGTTTGTGGAAAGGTAACAGATCCATTCCGTAATGAAATTTCATTAATCTGCTTCAAGATGAAGCCTAACAGAGGAGGTATGTTAGAATAGAGTTAAAACTATAGCCAAATCATCTACTAGGTTAATCTACAACTGAAAAACAAAAAAAATATAAACCAAAACCGACCAAGGATAAACATGATTAATTGCAGATCATTCTTCTAATAAAAGACGCTAAAAAAATGAATTAATTTACGTACTCAATACATGCAAAATTAATAGAAACAAGTTATAGGACGAAAATCGATATATAATAGGAATCCTCTATAGATACGGTATACCTCCAGAGGGTGTGTTGTTCTTGCTGTTTTGTTGTTGAGAAGGGATTCGACATAGTATCTTTCAGGAACACAGATGTTTACTATCATCTTCGATTTTGACAATATTGTACAGTTCTATACTACCAATGCCTAGTATTCTACGCTCTAATAATTTCGAATAATAAGCCTAGGAATGACATTAATTCATGTTATCATTAACCTTCCACTACCACACAAACCTTCCACCATCTTCCTGAAAGTCTGATTCCCCAGTTTCAAAATATAAGACAACAATGGAGTGAACTGTAATATTTTTACAAGTGTTTAAATAATACTTATACAATTGTTTTAATAACTTGTAAAAAAAAATTAAATAAAAATAAATTTTTCAAAAATAATTTCAAAATAATTTTTAAATATTGTATTATTAATATGAAAAAAAAAAACATCATTGTTTAAAATATTTTTAAAAAAGAAAAAAATTTTTATATTTAAAATTGAAAATAAAAATAAGAATAAATTTAAATTTTTTTAAAAATTAATGTTGAAAAATAATTTTTTTAAAAAAATTTTAAAAGAAGAAACAATAATTTTATTTAAATAAACTTTAATTATGAAAAATTATTTAAGAAAAATAAACTTTAGAAATAAAAGATTAAAATAATTATTAAAAATATTTTACAGCTCAAAGTATTTCAGAAAAGATTTTCGCAAATAAAAACATACTACAGATATAAGGACCCATTTTTTAAATAATTTACTCAAAAAACTGATGAACTCTTCAACATAAACAAAAACATGATAACAAAAAGAACAAAATTGATTTTCTATATTTTTCCGCGTGTTCCTGACTAGGAAGAAACCATAATATTATTATTATTATTATTATTAATTATTATTATATATAAATTAATTGTTATTATTTATAATATATATTATTATATTATTATTTATTATTATACAACACAAGAAAATATATAGACGACTACACATGTACTAGAACCTTGTTAAACTAACTCTTCAATCTAATGCATAGTAGAAAGATAAAAGGTTTGAAACAATATAACAATTTACGCAATAAACTATTTTCGCGACAACTATGATAATGACTTAGAATAAAAAAAATACTAGTCATTATTACAAATATACCGCTATATATAATAATAAAATATAACTAATATATATTATATATATATAGGAATATAAAAAATTACGGATAAAACATTGAACATAAAAATATTAAACAAAGTTTTGATAAGTTTTAAAGGAATATTCGCTTCACCTTTCCTTCATTTTCTATTTGAGTCCCACTTATAGGCAAAGTTCTAATAAACAAAATGGGAGAAAACTACCTACAAAATCATGATAAGACCTTAAGAGCATATTAAATTTAGGAAAAACCAAAAAATATTCTAAGAGAAATAGAGATTTTCGAACAGGAACCAATAAAAATAATATGGTGTTACAATGTTTATCAGGAAAAATTTAATGCATATAAAGATCTGATTCAGTTTCATGAAGGAATTTACGATGTTAAATCCTTGGATAATATACAAGGTCATAAAATTGTTATTTTAGATGATCTAATGCATAAGTTGAATGGAGAAATATAGCTGAAACGTTTACTGTATATTCTCATCATTTAAATATTTTAGTGTTTTTTATCACCCAGAACATTTTTCATCAGAATAAATATATAAGAGATGAGTCTTTAAACACCCTATATATGCTATTGTTCGGCCAAGGAAGAGATATGAATCAAATTAATGTGTTAGCTAATCAGATGTTTCCTTCTCAACGTAAAAGAATTAATTTTAAAGGTTAATAAAAGAATTACAATCGAAGCACGCTGGTTAATATTAAATGTTGCGAGAACATAAATATCCTAAAAACACATACAGAGAATATCTAATTGAAAGAACATAACATATTTACCTCACGAAAAGATAAGAAACTATTATTACATACCCCTCAATAATGCTAAGGTGAAAAAAATAAAACATGTTATAAAAAAAACAATATAACAAACTAAATGAAAAAAGAGAAAAGAAATAATAATTTAAAAGTACACGTTTTATCAAAAATACATGATGTAAGCCGAGATTAATGCTTAAATCTATATAAAGAATAAATAACTACCATATAAAAATCTTAAAACAGAAAGCTAAGTTACGATCAAAACACAGCAAACAAAATCGTCAATACAACTAAACGTTAAGAGAGAACGAAAGAATAAGAATTATCAATAAAGAAAAAAGAAAATTACTTCAGAAAGGTGAGAAAGGTAAGTAATTTTCCTACACTTTGCTGATTAACTCAATCAAGTAATCACCAATTCAATTAACAATAAACTAAGATAACGGGGAGAGTAAAGTGTAAGATAAATATTGAAGAAAGCCGATAGATTACTTAACCTTAAATCGAGATGTAATCAAAAGCAAATTCAGAAAATATAATTCACTTAACAAGTACAAACACAATACAGCCAACACAAACAGGTATAACATTCTACAAAACCATAATACCTAACACTTTGCAAGAACCCACGAAAATAGAACAATTATGTATTATTAGAGAACGAATTAAAATGATTAATTTTAAATTCACCGGAAATAGAGTTGATGAAAAAGAAGAGTTAAATACCAAAACTGATTTTACAGAGAATTATATAGATATTAAAGGGAGAAATACAGCTATATCTTCGCTTTCATGAAAGGTCTCTATAAACGATATCTCTCATAAGAAGAATGACGAAGACATCGTTAAATTGAAAAAAATTTGAAAGGAAAACTAATAAAAGAAAGACTTTAAAACATACTACAAGAAAAGTGGTCTGGTCTGCTACCTCATCGATTAAAAATAAACGGAATATAAGCAATATATAATAATTTTTTAAGAAACAATTTTAAAATTATGGGATGATCTAGGTCAAATCGTAATTAACGGTTCAGTTGTAGAAGGATCTAATGTTGTAGATTTAGTATCTGATTTATCACGTGATTGGAAGAAACAACCCGTAACAGGATGGAATCAAATCATACATGAACTTCAAGCTGTAAATTTCCCAAGAAGTTTAATTCAAAATAAACAAAGATTAAACGATCTAGATAATATTCCTTCCTCCTCGTCCGCCTCCTCCTCTAATGTAAGGATGACAGAACCATCAGGTACTCCTCAAAGAATAATAAAACGGAAAATAGCGAAACCTTACCCTTCAACCTCGAAACTGCGAAAAAAAGCTGATATATCACGTATCTGGCTTCGCATGTAGATAACAACAACCCTGAATGTTTATTATAAAAAAAAAAAAAAAAAAAAAAAAAAAAAAAAAAAAAAAAAAAAAAAAAAAAAAAAAAAAAAAAAAAAAAAAAAAAAAAAAAAAACGTATTACTTGAATGTCAAATCCCAATCTTTTTTTTAATACACTGTCGACATTTTTGCAACTGCGTTTCTATTTTCCAATGTAGCTTAATGATATTCACTTCGAAGCATTAATAAAACTGAGAAATATTCTTTTGACAAGTTAAAATTTTACAAATTGTGTTTGCACATTATAATCATACTCAAGATTAAAATCTGTACCGATTCTTAAACGAAATTAACAACATGGCGAATCGAATCATCCTTAAAGGAGCAACAGTTTCCTTATGTTTTCCGTAGGAAACAGTCAATAACTGAACAAGTTATATCACCTGAAGTACACCTTTCAAAATATTCAAAAATAGACACTTTAATAATCATTTCATGTGAGGATCTTCATTAAAAAAAATATTAAGGACGCTGTATCAAGATGGAAAGAAGAAGGATATACTAATTCATCAGTTATCAGATCCGACAAAGGAAATAACATAGCTATTCTGGAGGCTCACGACAACGACACAAAACGTTGAACTTACTTTAGTTTTTCAAGCTCTTACATAAAACCAATATCGAAAAGACGGTCGTACAAATAAAAGAATTGGTGGCGAGGAAGCAAATACAGGTATCTATAGAATTATCCCCATTCAGAAGATTTATAGAATGTATGTAAGGCCGATAGAAAGCTATAGATATGTTTAATTAAACAAATGTGTAACGAAAGTAGAAGAAGAAACTATTATATGAAGAATATACAACTTTAGGACGATCTATATACTGTACATCCCAAACGATTTAATGTACAGAAGTATATTTTCTAGACTACATGTTCACAATGCCCTCAAACTATTTACAGTGATTAATGTTAGAAATTATAAGACGTAATGGTATGTCTTCTTTAAACACCTTTCATAAAACATATGAAAAACAGAGAAATATTATTAATCCAATAAACAATAACTAACACTTGCCTCTTTATACATATATGACAACGGTTGGAAGAAGAAACTTAGAACAGTATATAGATAACATTCTACAGCAAGAAAAGATCTTACCCGTTTAAATTAATTTTAAATATGTGATTAAATAATATTTAAATTAGTATTTGAATATAAAATAAATATCACGAAATAAATATTAAATAATATAAATATATAAAAAAATAAATAAAAATAATAATATAAATATAATATATTATATATAATAATATATAAAATAAATAATATAATCATAATATACATAATATATATTTATTAATATATAAAATATAATAATAAAATATATATATTCTTATTAAAACAAATATTTTTGTAATTAATTTATCTGTTCAGTATATGATGAAACATAGGTTATTGAGAAATACTAGTAAGTTAAAAAATAAAATAAAGTTTTGTATAAATAATTTTTTTTTATCATTAACTCATTCTCTCAAATAATAATACTACATATATAAAAAAAAAAAAAAAAAAAAAAAAAAAAAATATATAATATATAAAATAATAAAAATATAATAAAATAATAAACTATATATAAACAATATAATAAATATATATATAATATATTATATATATAATATATAATAAATAAAATAAATAAATATTATTATAATAATATACTATATATATATAATAATATATATATAACACCTAGACACATGAATATTATCAAATCAGAGTCGATACTACTAATGGATGCCAAAACGACCGAGTTGACAAATAATTTACTAATCGACTTTGAAAAGAGCCATTTACGTTATGGAAGGTTTATCACCAGGTATAATAAGCCACTTCAAAACTTTCCAAACACGAGAAAAAAACAAGTATAGAAAAAAAAATATATTAAAAGGTAGGTTTTGAAATTATACATAAACCTATCCGTCGAAAATTTCCCACCCGGAAACCAATAAGCTCAACCAACAAACGATAATGTCTGGCAAAGTTAGATTACGGAAATGATTAATACAAGTTACTATATAATAGAATGGTTATCAAAATACAAATTAGATTGAAGTCTGCATGTGTACTTCTAGTCATAACAGCAATGGTTAATACTGTTAAAAGAATAAAAAAAATCACACTACTGTTGCTGTAGCTGTGAGAGAAATACTATAAATGACAAGATGACAGGATATACCAAAATGATTTTGAATAACGGATTAAGGGGTCACGAGAATTTATTGGGGTAAGAGAGTTCAAGAAAATATTACTAAGGAATATACTATAACATATTAAATAACATATCTCGGTAAATAAAGCTGCTATTTGTAGAAAGGGTTCAGCTACAATCAAAGAACGAAAATGCATAGTATTTACTAAAAATGAAACTTCTGAAATCACTGATATTTTACATTAGCATATTAAATTACATATAAAATCAGACTTTTCATAGTAAACTATAAAAAATTTATTGAAGTAATAGAAATGTAAAAATTAAAAGTTGAATAAAGTTGAAACGTAAAAAGTTTGTAAAAATTAAAAAGAATAAATCAACCGACTGATTTGAATGATTACGTAAGAGTTTCTAGATCTGACGACAAGTTTAGAAAAGGATATGAGAAGCGGTAATTGGTCAATAAAGAGAAGTTTTTAAAGTGAATGTTATTCGTGAATTTTCAGATATAAATAAACATTAAAATATAATTATCTTAAAAAAGACCTAGATGGAACCTGTAAAAGGAGGTTTATTAATAAACAAAGAAAATAACAGAAAATACAGGATTATGATGACTGAAAACTAATTTGTATAAAATAGAAAAAAAATATTAGGATCTAAAGTAAAAAGGATCAAAAATAAACAGCTATTGGATCGAGAAGGTTGGGCAGCTGATACAATTTGAATCTCGTATAAGCTTTCATAAAATTAATAAACATTAATCATGTTAAAAAATATTAACAAATACAATGGGCAGAAAAGTACAGGAATAACATTTACTAATTAATAACATTGACACACTTTCATCTGCATCGCAGAATTATAACAATACCAATGATAAATAAAGTATCGAGAATAATTCACTTAACAGAGCTAATAGCAAATACCTCTACAGCAACTCGAACAAAGAGATAAACTCTATGAGAATAGAGATATAATCGTGAAATAATAATTAAAGCATAGTTAATTCATAATAATAATAGAGATGTTAACCTCAAGCTCGTCAAATAAATGGTTAATGTATATAGATCTGCCGACTAATGTTAAATCAATAATAAATTAAAAAATAAAAAACACATCCCGATTTTAAAACGATACAAACAATTAAAAGGTTAAACGGAATAATTTCTATGGAAAAAAATTCGTTATCTAAGAAACGGGAAATATTACCGCTCACATACCAATGACATAACCATAAGTATATTTAAAAAAACCACCCAGAATATATGCCTGTAAGTAAGATAGTAAAGATATTAAATACATTAATTAATAACTATAACACAGGGAAGACAAAGAGTATTAATCAACTATTAACGAATCAAAACAACAGGACGTGAATTTGCAGAGAACCCTGAAGTATTCATACCTTTAAACGTTCAGATTAGGTTCGGAAAAATGAATGTACAAAATTGAATTAATAAATAAATAAAATAGTAGAACATTCTACTGTCCTAAATAGATATAATGGAAATAATGAACCTTCTCTGCCATAATTATGAGAACACAGTATATAACAAGATTCAGGACTTAAAATCTACAATCAATTAAATATTGCAATTTCCTTCGGAGAGAAAATGTTAACAAGATCAGGGGAACCTGGCATAAACATATATACACCGATAATAGATCAAAACATCAAACTAGTTAGGAAGATACCACTAGAAGACAAGACAATTAATTAAATATTGACACGTTTCAACTCCACCTCATTGTCGACTTACTGAGAGGTTCCCAGCGAACATAATAATACCTTTAGACCCGATACAACACCAATCGTTCGATACGGAGAATAATAATATAAAGGATGATACGAAGGATAAACCAATATCCATTCACAAAATGAAGTTTATATGCAAGGTTCATATTAAGAAAAAAGTGTAAGAAAAAATATGTAAATCTCTTCTTC